>BQNB010020374.1:0-65579 GCA_026074375.1 Tanacetum coccineum | reverse complement strand
GCTGACCATCAGCATTAGGGATAACGGGAGAAGTAGGAGGTGTCTCTTCGTCTTCAGAAATTGGAGGTGGTGGATTATTCAAGTCGTCACCCGTATAAGGCTCAATTACTTTCGCCTCATCATCCACTTCCTAGTCATCATCATCATTTTCCTCCGGATCCTTTTCCGGGTCCTCTTTCGGATCCTCTTCCGGATCTTCTTCCATCCAACCATTTTGATTATTAGGGATATTACCCCTAACCCAGGGGTGAAAACAATTTCCAAGACCTACGGGTTGAGCCTGTGCGTGTTCGGGATTTGCAGGAGCAGGCACATTAGCAGGAGCATCGACGTTGGGATCATTCGGGGGTACATTTGCCATGATTATCTGCAATCATGCAAAATAATGCATAAGGTCACTATATCATAAAATTAACTTATATAAAATATACATGAATAAATATTCATCCAAAATAATTTCAATAACTAATGAATAATATTCATTTAATCTTTATACATAAACAAATATTTTTTTGTTTAACATAATAATCCATATGCATTATATCATCATATATACATATTATAGTATTTACTTTATAAATACTACTCATCCATGATTAACCAAGCATAAAGCATAAACCATTACTTCAAAAAGTAAACTTATAGGGATGACTGGATGAATGCTACAAGGAGTCTTTGCGTGCGTAACCCAAAAATAGTTATAGTTTAGGATTTTGAAAAGTTGACCTAGTTCTCTATAACCTGTGGCTCTGGTACCAATCTATAACACCCCCATTTTCGGGACAACGCAGCGGAACATATATAGGTGTTACTTCATAGCACAATCACACACATTTCATAAAGAACGACTTAAGAAGAGACGTTATAGTAACATTGGTCCCTGTAACACCCTCAAATTTACAATGCAGCAGAATACAACATTGGGTGCTACTTTATAATATAAGCTCACGAGTCACGGTAAACGACATTCAATTTTTATTAAAAATATCAGAGTTACATGGTCCCAATAACTTTATAAAAACTCATTTCCAAATAAGTCATAATATGACAATTTTCCTTTAAAATGTTTTGTCAAATGTGCAAAGTTCACCAAGTCTACATCCTTCGATATCCGCATTCCATCTCATCCAAGCTAGCAAGTATATACCTGAGATAAACATGCTAAAAAGTCAACAAAAACGTTGAGTGAATTCATAGAGTTTATAAACAATCATTTTGAACACAAGCATAGCAAAACATTTAGTTCATAGAACAATCATAATGATGCTAGAGCTACGAACTGAACCTTAACCATGTGCCCAACCTGGAGTGCTAACACTCCCAATACTAAGTACAATATGTCTCAGTATGCCCTCGCAAGGAACACACGCTGACAGGTAGTTAGGCCAAAATAGATATTATTATTGCATTAGCATTCACCGGTTAGCGGTGATCGACGGTTGTACATTGTGTACATTATAATTTAGCGGCATAATTATAGGTCGCGGTTGTGATCGTTGTTGATACATTATGTGCTTATGTGGACTGTTGATCGTGGTCTTCGATCAAGGTGAGTTCATAGCCTCGCATTTAAATCTTTTATGTTTTTAAAAACCCGCGAGAGAGATACATGCTTGTTTTAGAAAATCGAACACAGGTGATTTTATTATGTGAACATATGTTCAAAACTCTCAATTTCATAAATAGATAATCAATGTTCTCAAATCATGTAGTAAGCAAATCAAGATTTAATAAAATCAGTAGTAAACAATCATGTATCAAACATGTATTAGAAATCATGTGGTAGGCAAGTAAAAGCTTTAGTAAAAACATTCATGTAGCGCTCATGTAGTAGAAATCAATAAGTTTACTAGTAAAACGAGCATGTATTCTCACCCCGAAAATAGTTATGAAAACCATTAAAGTAGAAAAGGTGGGGCTATGAACTCACCGAGGAGTGATGAAGACCAGAAGTAGATGAATCATCGGACAAGCAAGAAGCATCTAAGCACAACCTAAAAGATGTGACGCGGCTTAGAATAATAAAGAAGATCGATACGTAAAAATAAATCAAATGATCATGAGATATGTTTTTTAAAAATATTTATAGATTGGTACCAGAGCCACAGGTTATAGAGAACCAGGTTAACTTTTCAAAAACCTAAACTATAACTATTTTTGGGTTACGCACGCTAAGACTCCTCGTGGCATTCATCCAGTCATCCCTGTAAGTTTACTTTTTGAAGTAATGGTTTATGCTTTATGCTTAGTTAATCATGGATGAGTAGTATTTATGAAGTAAATACTGTAATATGTATATATGATGATATAATGCATATGGATTATTATGTTAAACAAAAAAAAAGATTTGTTTATGTATAAAGATTAAATGAATATTATTCATTAGTTATTAAAATTATTTTTGATGAATATTTATTCATGTATATTTTATATAAGTTGATTTTACGATATAGTGACCTTATACATTATTTTGCAGATTGCAGATAATCATGGCAAATGTACCCCTGAATGATCCCAACGTCGATGCTCCTGCTAATGTGCCTGCTCCTGCAAATCCCGAACACGCACTAGCTCAACCCGTAGGTCTTGGAAATGGTTTTCACCCCTGAGTTGGGGGTAATATCCCTAATAATCAAAATGGTTGGATGGAAGAAGATCTGGAAGAGGATCTGGAAGAGGACCCGAAAGAGGATCCGAAGGAAAATGATGACGATAACTGGGAAGTGGATGATGAGGCAGAAGTAATTGAGCCTTATACGGGTGATGACTTGAATAATCCACCACCTCTAATTTCTGAAGACGAAGAGACACCTCTTACTTCTCCCGTTATCCCTGATGCTGATGGTCAGCCTATCCCTCCCATTGCTTCGTTTGGTCAAAACTTTCATTCCAGTGAGAGTTCGTCTACTGCAAATCTTTTGACTGGAAATTCTAAGTTTGTTCTGACCGGTCCCATGTGTCCAAATTTGGGGACGGTTTGGAGAAAGATGAAAGATATGGAAAAATTTATGATGGAAAGGATCGATACCGAAGGAAGAATGAAAAAGAAGTTTAAAGAACAAGATCGTCATTTTGTTGGCTTAAGTTGTGACAATATTGAGATAGATCGTACGGTGAGAAAGGTGATGTCAAATTTGTTCGGAGTGAAGAAGTTAGTCAAGGGTTTAAGTGATCGATTTGATGAGTATGAAAGGAGCAAAGTTTTCAAGGATAAGAAAATTCTGGAGAAGGAGTTGGTGAATAAAAGGAATAGGAAGGACTTTTACCGAGAATTCGGTGAATATATGTGTCGAATGCTTCAAAAATGCCAAAAGTCTAAAGATGGCCTTCATGTGCCTTCTGGTTCGCAAGTCAAAAAACCACCTGCTGAGCCCTTTGCTCGATCTGCCCCTGCTCTGCGTTCTGATGATCCCTATGTTGTTGCCAGAGATGCTGCTGCTGCTGTTACCACTTCTGACATTGATGATGATGATGATACCTCTTCCATGGACTCACAGCCTTATGAGCCGCGTAGATCACTACGTGACTCACAGTAGTTTTAGTATCATCTTAGCTTTTATTATGTTTTGAAATCACTAACAACTGGACATGTCGGTTTGTAGGATTCGTACTAATGATTGAGATGGCATGCGCCATATTTTGTGAAACAAATGCAACCATGTACAGAAATCTTTGTGATGAATGACTGATGACTACTTTGACATTCTACTTGATGTGTTTTGATTCCCTTTATGTTGTGATTATTTGTACATGTTATGATCATATCATTGTATGAGTACTCATTTCTTTTCTTGGTGTTATGGTTAAGTTGTTTGTACATGTTATGGATATATCATGGTATAAAAACTTATGTGATTTGTTTGTGTGGTGATCAAGTTTTTTGTACATGATATGGATATGTCATGGTATGAAAACTCATGTGATCTTTCTTTGTGTTGTGACAGAACTATGCCTCCTAAAAGAAGCTTAAAAGGAAACCCACCTCCCCCGTTGACACTGGAAACCGTAAACCATATGATACAGGAATGTGTTGAAGCCGCGATCCGGAATGAGCGAGAGAGAGTTCGAAATGAATCAAATCGTGCTGGAGGACCTAATGTTGCTCCCGTTGCTCGAGAATGTACTTTTATAGATTTCATTAAGTGTAGCCCTATCACATTTTATGGAAACGAAGGAGCAGTAGGTCTAATCAGATGGATTGAGAAGACATAGATGGTTTTCACTATGAGCAAATGTATCGAAGCTAATAAAGTAGTGTTTTCTGCTGCCACCTTCCAGGATCGGGCCCTGACATGGTGGAACTCATAAGTGGCTACTTCGGGGATGGAAGCTGTGACAAGAAAAACATGGGCAGAAATGAAGGTAATAATGACGGAGGAATTTTGTCCTCCTGAGGAGATCCAAAGGATGGAGAATGAGCTATGGAACTTGAGGGTCAAGGAGACGGATATCTCCTCTTATACCACCTGTTTCAATGAACTAGTGTTATTGTGCCCTGAGATGGTGCCCACGGAACAAAAGAAGATTGAGGCCTATATTTGTGGATTGTCTAAAAATATCAAAGGAGAAGTTACATCATCTAAACCAACAACTTTGAACAAAGCTGTGCAGATGGCGCACACTTTAATGGAACAGAAGGTAAAAGCAAAAGCAGAGAGAGAAGCTGATAACAAGAAAAGGAAGTGGGAGAACTTCCAAGGAGGCAGTAGTAGTGGTGGTGGAAATAACAATAGTAACCGGAACAACAACAACTACTCCAGCAATCGTAACTACAACAGCAACCGTAACAACAATCAAAACCAGTACCGAAACACCAACCAAAACAACCAAAACAATCAGAGGCAGGGCAATGTTAGAGCAATGACAAATGTTGGAAATCAAAACACAAATGAAGCTAAGCAAAATGTGAAGTGTAACAAGTGTGAAATGCAACATTATGGAAACTGTCTAATCAAGTGCAATAAATGTGGGAAAATTGGTCACAAAGCCAGAGAGTGTTGGTCGAAGGTGGTAGCGACTGGTGCAAATGCCCAGCCGATTGTGACATGCTACGGGTGTGGGGAGAAAGGCCACATTAAGGCTAATTGTCCTGCGAAGAACAACCCAGGAGGAAGTGGAGCCCGTGGACAAGTATATGCTTTGATAGATGGTGACCAGAACTTAGGACCAAATGTGGTGACAGGTATGTTCTTACTTAATAACCGTTACGCTAAAGTTTTATTTGATTTGAGGTCCGATAAAAGTTTTATGAATGTTAATTTTAGTCATCTGATTGATATAGAACCCGTTAAAGTCGACCATAGCTATGAAGTAGAATTGGCTGATGGAAGGGTAGTTAGTACGAATACTATTTTAAAAGGTTGTGCTTTAAACTTAGTAAACCACCTATTCAAAATTAACCTTATGCCCATAGAACTGGGAACTTTTGATGTAATTATTGGAATGGATTGGTTGGTTTTGCATGATGTTATCATGGTGTGTAGGAAGAAGGAAGTGCACGTGCCCCTTAAGAAGAGGACATTGGTAGTGAAGGGTGATGATGGTGTGTCTCGATTGAAGGTGGTGTCGTGCATGAAAGTCAGGAAGTATGTGGATCGTGTGAGTTATTTGTTTATTGCTTAAGTTGTTGAAAAGAAACCGGCAGAGAGACGTCTAGAGGATGTGCCTGTTATTTGTGAATTCCCAGATGTATTTCCCAAGGACTTGCCAGGACTCCCACCGTCTCGACAAGTGGAGTTTGAGAATTGGTCGCAGGAGCCGCTCCTGTGGCACATGCGCCTTATCGATTAGCACCGTCAGAAATGAAAGAATTGGCTAGGCAGTTGCAAGATTTATCGGATAAAGGATTTATTCGACCAAGTTCATCGTCGTGGGGAGCTCCGGTGTTGTTTGTAAAGAAGAAGGATGGACCGTTTCACATGTGCATAGACTATTGCGAACTAAACAAATTGACAATCAAGAATCGTTATCCTCTCCCAAGGATTGATGATCTATTCGACCAACTTCAAGGCTCGAGCGTGTACTCGAAGATTGATTTGCGATCTGGTTATCACCAGATTCGTGTTCAGGAAAAGGATATTCCAATCACGGCATTCAGGACTCGTTATGGCCACTATGAATTTCAAGTAATGCCGTTTGGATTGACAAATGCACCCGCAATATTTATGGATTTGATGAATCGGGTATGTAAGCCGTTTCTCGACAAATTTGTGATTGTGTTTATTGATGACATTCTTATTTATTCCAAGAACAAGGAGGAGCATAAAGAGCACTTAAGAATTATTCTGGAATTACTTCAGTAGGAGAAGTTGTATGCAAAGTTTTCAAAATGTGAATTTTGGTTAGATTTTGTAAAATTTCTCGGTCACGTGATTAATAGTCTGGGTGTTCACGTGGACCCATTAAAGGTTGAAGCAATCAAGAGCTGGTCTGCTCTGAAGTCTCCGACTGAGGTAAGGCAGTTCTTAGGGTTAGCTGGCTATTATCGGAGATTTATCGAGGGTTTCTCTTTAATCGTCAAGCCACTTACCAAGCTAACTCAAAAGAATAAGACTTACGAATGAGGCGAAGAAGAAGAGGAAGCCTTATAGCTGTTGAAGGATAAATTATGTAGTGCTCCTATTTTGGCATTGCCGAAAGGATCTGAAGATTTTGTTGTGTACTGTGATGCTTCATTGGAAGGTTATAGAGCTGTGTTGATGCAGCGCGAGAAGGTCATCGCATATGCATCCCTGCAATTAAGGACTCATGAGGAAAACTATACGACCCATGATTTGGAATTTGGAATTGGAGGCATTATTTGTATGGTGTGAAGTGCACAGTGTTTACGGATCATAAAAGCCTACAATATATTTTGGACCAAAAGGAACTGAACATGAGGCAGCGAAGATGGATAGAACTCTTGAGCGATTATGATTGTGAAATCCGTTATCACCCGGGAAAGGCTAACGTGGTAGCCGATGCTCTAAGTAGGAAGGAAAGGGAGAAGCCCTTGAGGGTGAGATCTTTGATGCTCACGGATCATAAGGACTTAATGCAACAAATTCTTGAAGTTCAAGTTGAATCCCTAAAGGAGGGAAATGTGAAGAAGGAAAATCTTGGAAGGATGCAAAAGCAAATCTTTGAAATTCGCACAAATGGAATAAGGTATCATGATAAGCGCATATGGTTGCCGCTTCATGGAGGATTAAGAGATTTAATTATGCATGAGTCGCATAAATCTAAATGTTCAATTCACCCAGGGTCTACTAAAATGAATCAAGATTTGAAAATGTTGTATTGGTGGCCGAATATGAAGGCTGATATCGCCACATATGTCGACAACTGCTTAACATGTGCCAAGGTTAAAGTGAAACACTTGAAACCATCAGGCTTGCTTCAGCAACCGGAAATTCCCGAATGAAAATGGGAAAAAGTGACCATGGATTTCGTATCTGGACTTCCAAGGACCCCAAGCGATTATGATTCAATTTGGGTCATTGTGGACTGATTGACCAAATCAGCTCACTTTTTACCAATGAAGAAGACCGATAGTATTGAGAAGCTTGCTCAGTTATATCTGAAAGAGATTGTGTGTAGGCATGGTGTGCCCATGTCGGTTATTTCTGACAGAGATAGTTTGTTCACATTGAGGTTTTGGGTATCTCTCCAAAAGGCCTTGGGGACTCAATTGGACTTAAGTACCGCTTACCACCCAGAAACGGATGGGCAAAGCGAGAGGACTATCCAAACATTGGAAGACATGCTTCGGGCATGCGTGATTGATTTTGGAAGCAGTTGGGATAGACACTTGCCTTTAGTTGAGTTCTTTTACAATAATAGTTACCATGCTAGTATTAAGGCTGCTCCGTTCGAGGCTTTGTATGGGCGAAAGTGTAGATCGTCAGTTTGTTAGAGTGAGGTTGGGGAAAGCCAACTCACTGGCCCAGAATTGATTCGAGAAACCACGGAAAAGATAGTTCAAATTAAGAACCGTTTGTTAACCGCTAGGAGTCGACAAAAGAGCTACGCTGATCTTAAAAGAAGATTGACGGAATTTGAGGTAGGTGACAAGGTCATGTTAAAAGTGTCACCATGGAAGGGTGTCATACGTTTTGGTAAACGTGGGAAGTTAAGTCCACGATTTGTTGGGCCATTCAAGGTTATCGAAAGAATTGGGCCTGTGGCATATAAGTTGGAATTGCCCGATAAGCTTCGTGGAATTCATAACACTTTCCATGTCTCTAATCTTAAGAGGTGCTTTGTGAATGATGATGTGGTCATCCCGTTGGATGAAGTTCAACTCGACAACAAATTGCATTTTGTCGAGGAACCGGTGGAGATTATGGATAGAGAGGTGAAACGGCTCAAGCAGAGCCGGATTCCGATCGTTAAAGTTCGTTGGAACTCGCGGCGGGGGCCGGAGTTCACATGGGAGCGTGAGGACTTCTTTAGGAGCAAGTATCCTCATCTCTTTGCGAGAAGACGCGTGACAAGGCAGGACAAGCGCCGGGACGTCGCTTCCTAAAGGAGGGAAAACTGTAAGAACCCGAACTTAAGGTCATTATTTATTTTGACTTATATATTTATTTTCTAAATTGTAGAAAATTTTCCATTTTATTATTTTGTCGATTTTGGGGAAAATTGTCGGATTTGAATAAAAGTGCTATGCGTTAAAATTTAAGCATTTTTTAGCAACGAGAAATCAACGACTCCGTATTCTGGCCTCGAATGCCAATTATATTTTATTTTATATAAAATTTTATTTTTAAAAGTTTACATGTGCAACCGAGTTAAATTTTTACGCTTTAGGAAAAAGTATCAGAATAGGAAAGGTTTCAGGGCCCGAGACTTATAAGTATTATTAGTTAGGAAGAAGTGGGCCGCAGCCCACTCCTCCCTCTTGTTTAGGCCGGCCATAAGCCTAACACCACACCCTTATGATTATTTTTGTCTAACATAGCCCATTAACTCAATAAAATAGAGCCCACTCCTCTACATATATACATCCCACGACACATAAAATACATACATAACAATTCCAGGAGAAAACCAATCGTTCTCCCCTCTCCTTCTCCCTGTTCGACGCACCACCCACCTAAAAACCACCATTTGATCTTCAAAACCCTATTAAATCTACTCCTTTTTATTTTAAATCAACACTACTATAAACCCTAATCATTCCCCAATGATAAAAACCTCCATGCATAAAGTTTGAGAAATTAATTTATTTTGAAGATTGAGGAATATGAAGTTTGATCTAGTTTTTGAGTGCAAGGTTTATTAAGAAAGTGATATTGGGTGATTGTTGCAAGATTAGGGCTATAAAAAGTTAGGGTTTAGTTTGTTTGTGTTGTTGGTGCCGCGACCAAGACTCAAACCCACCTAGGGTTTATGTTGTTGATTCTTCTATAGGTAAAACCCTCATTGTAAGCCTTCTTTTATTTTCTTGTTAATGATTTTTAGTTATTGTTTAAGCATATGTTGATTTGTGAACATGCAATAGTTTTGATTGGGATTTTATGGACATACATGTCTTTAGAAAAAATGAGTATTGATTTGATCATGATTTTGAAGGGTTATGTTGTTTGTGGTTTGATTATGGACATTGAATGGTATTGAGGATTGCATGATTGAGGTTTAGAAGCTTAGATATTAGGCGAAACTCAAGGATTTGGGGGACCGTTTTGGGATAGCAGGTTGTCGAGCCTTGTTCTCAAAATTTTTGGCTTGTGCCTACTGATATTATTTGATATTTGGAAAATAGACTCTTAGGGGATCATGTGGTTAGTTGGATGCTCAACTAACTCCTCCGGATGAAGGAGTTTTGCTCAAATTACGATCATAGGTCAAATCTGGACCATTGAATATAAAACGTGTTAATCTCTAGGATTTTGAACTAAAGGTTTGTTTTTTAAAGCATGACTCAGTACTAGACACATAAAAAAGACCCCAGCACTTGGCCTCACATTCATTGCTATTGTAGATTAAGAATTATGCACTTTTCCGTAAGGAATAGAAGTTCAGCCACTCCATTTCCCGTGGATTAGTAAATGGTATCGTTGATTGTCCAAATGTTTTGAAAACTAGACTTAAGTGGCTTTCCAGGGGTGAAATCCTCATTTTTGTATCTTTTATAGGTTAAGAGATACAGTAGCGTGAAGTTGACTAAAATCTGGAAAATAAGTTTTCTGTTTTGAGTTTCAGTTAGTAAAATGAACTTTTCTCTTAAATGGTAAACAATTGGAATGATTGGCTTAGTGTTATGGAAAGTAGACTCCAAGGGCTTTCTAGAGGTGAAAGCCTCATTTTTGTAGCCTTAATGGTTTGAGAGCAATGCCCTCATGAACCTGACCTAAACCAGAAAATAGACTTTTACGTCTAGTTTTAGAAGAATAAAAAGTGCGACCACTTATTAAAAGTTAAGATTGGATAAGCGATACTTAGTAGACACTTAATTGAGTGTAAGTACAGGTCCTACAACTAATTTAGAGATAGAAGCACCTTGGTTGAATCTCGGTTCAATGTTGCACATGTTTTGCATTTTTATAAATGAGTTATTATATAACTATGTATAAGTATTGGAATACTTTATAATATTATGTCGCGACTTATTATGTAGGTCCCGAATAATTTCTTGGAGTTTCTCGTGGTCTCGATTTCTCGATTGCTCTCGTTTCTTCTTTACTTGGTGAGTTCATAGCCTCGCCTTTACTTTTACTGTTTTATTGAAAACCCGCGAGGGAGATACATGCTTGTTTTAAAAATTGAACACAAGATTGTTTGGTATGCTGGACCCGTTCCTGAATTATATTTTGCACGAGTACCTATCGCATAAAGTCCCTAATTTCATGAACCGCTTAATTGCTTGGATTAGTGAGCGCTAATACATTTGATAGATCTATTGGGGTTGACATCCCCGTCCGGGGTCTGGATCCATTGCGGGAACACCCTTGAACGGACGATTTGTGATTAGAGAAATGAGGTATATTGGCGATGATACCTCGTGTGGGGGCAAAGAAAATTGTTTATTTCATATGGTAATTTATTACATATGTGGTTGATGTTAACGCTTGCGGTGTCATGAGCTCGGTGCAAATATTATATAACTTGTTTGATCCACAATGTTATAAGATGATGTATAAAAATAAAACTTGTGTTCATATTATGGTTTATGAAAACTCTATGAATTCACTCAACGTTTTGTTGACTTTTTAGCATGTTTTATCTCAGGTAATCAAGGATGATGGATGATTTGGAGCTCACGAGGATGGTCTTGCGTGGTTTATGTTTGAACTTCTAAATATCCCCATGTTAAAAAGTTTATGATACAATTTGGTATTTTGTGAAACTTGATCTTATGATGGGTGACTTTTATGGCACTATGGTTTAACCATATGTTGAATATGGGATATTGTTCAAACTTATTTATTTTGGGACCAATGTTATTATAACGTCTCTTTTGAGTCGTTCTTTATGAATTATGTGTGATTGTGCTAGGAAGTAACACCCATATATGTTCCGCTGCGCTGTCCCGAAAATGGGGGTGTTACATCTTTAATCTTAGATGCTTCTTGATCATTATCCACTTCAGCTGTTTCTTAGACATCATCCACCTTTTGCTTTTTAGTGACCTCTTGTTCCAGTTCAGTGCCTGCTCTCTTTGAACTATCCTCCATCACTTTTGCTTCAACTTTCTTTAAATTCTCTTCCAGCTCTGTTTCTGCCTTCTTGGAACTCTCTTCCACCAACTCAGTTCTATAGTCAACAAAAGTATTCACCCTTTTCATTGCTTTTTCAAGCAATTCTTGAATATTGGCAAATGACTTGTTCTTCAAACTTTTGGGCTTCTATCCTTCCATGTTTTTCAGATAAGTACACATGATATTCCTTTGTTGAACTCTTGTTGGTGGTCTTTTCCTCTTCTCTTCTGCTCTCTTAGCTGCAAAATATTTTCTTCTTTGCTTTAAGAATTGTACAAATAATCTTGCCTTTTCTTCATTAGTCAATTCTTCTTACTCATGAGCTTGCAGTCTTTGAGCCAACTGATAATCAGCTTTAACTTTAGCTTGAACATCATCCCAAGCTATGTTGGCTTCTTTAATTTGTTGAACTTTTTCTCTGGCAAGCCTTTCTTCTTCTTCTTCTTTAGCTTGTAGCTTAAAGGAAAGTTCTTCATTAAGCCTTATTTGTTCAAGCCTCTTCATAGGCTTCACTTATTCCACCATAGGCTATTCAATCATAATCCCTTTGCCTTTGTCATGTGGAGGTTTTGGTACATGTATTATTGTTGTAGGTGTTGTTGTAGTTGTACCCTGCTCTGGTTCTTGTATCACAACCTTATCAGCCTTGGGTTTTGTATTCTTCAACTCTGCCAATGCTTGAGCCAAAGTAATTTCAACATCAGTTATTGTAGCAGCACTAACTGGAATTGTACTGGCAGCATCAATCACAACAACTACTTCCTCAATAACATTTCTCTTCTCACTAGCTTTAACAACAACTTTACTTTCAACAACCACCTCATCACCAACTAAGTCATGTACTCTAAACATATCTGTATCAACATAAAAATGAGTACTAACCAAGGTAATTCCTGCATCAGCATCAATATCAGCTATCCTCCCTTATTTGGATGCATCCTCACCCAAATATTCTTCATCTCTAAAGGATTCTACCTTAGCACTCAAACTAACTTAATAAAGTCTTTTTAGCTTATGAGTTCTTAATCTATCCTTCTTTTTAAGCTTCTGGACCCTCCTTGTCAAACTTGCAATCTCATTAGCTTGAGTGGTCTTTGTAGTCTCTAAATCAAGAACCTTTTGTTGTAAATTGGCACATAGTTCCATCAATTCATTAAGTTTCAGACGATCCTTACCACTTCAAAGTGTGTTACCTCTTACGAGCAGTGGATCATTGAAAAGTTTAGATACATTCTCAAACCTAGTTTGAGCAATTGTATCCCTTATGGTTTCTTGGCACCTGGGATCACTACCTGAACTAGTTCCCGAGGAACTTGGTTCATTAAGTCTTGCCTTGGATCGGGTCTTAGTTATGTTACCACTGTCCTGCTCTGCTTCTAAGCTAGAAGCAGTAGTGGCAGCCCTCACCAAACTGTCCCCCCTCTCTTTATGGATAGCCTCATCTGCTACATATTCAGTAGGACCAATAGACTGAGGTATCTTTGTGTCCATTCTTGTAAGCTCCCTAGGTGTTTGAGTCTTTTGGGGTTGAGATGTTAATGGATGTAAAATGGTGGGTGTGTGTTGGGGATCAGTGGGTATTGTTGAACCTTCACCCATTTCAAATTGGTTTTGTACCACCATTGTTGGAAATAATGGTGTTACTCTACTAGAAAAACCTTTTCCTACTCTTTTCATATTCCTAAAAATCTTTTTAGTGTGACAAGGTGCAATATAAATTCTTTTATGAGTAGGCTTCTCAGTAAATCATTTGTCCAAAAACACTTGTAAAAACCTTGGACACATTAAAAATTTACAAAAAAATTATCCAAGTTTCTAATCATACAATCAAAAATCAATTTTAAAAAGTTAAACTTCTAGTTTGTAGCTAAGCAGATAATGGCAGATGCCATAGTACTGCTAAACTCATTCCATGCAGTTGTCTTTGGACTTAGACACTGCAGAATAGTATGAATTAGAAATTTCCATTGAGGGGAGAAGAATGCTTTATAAAATGTTAGTTTTTTAGAAATTTTCTCATACCCCATCATAGCAAGGTTTTCAAAAATAGTAGAATTTGAGAGACATTCAATACCTTCAGCATCTGCTAGTCGAAGAGATCTTCTAACAGATGTTTCAGTAATGACGATCCTCTTACCATCCACTAGGGCATGTAACTGTACTTCCCCATTGATAGTTTTGGCCATAGCAGAAGACCAGACCTGTTCAATACAGGAAACATATATAGTAGGATTAACCGTTAGTGCATACCTTATAGGGTGTGCATTAAGAAAATCCACTATCTGCTCAAACCCTTCTCTTTTAGCGGGTTTAGACAAGAACACGACCATATTGTGTGAATCAGCAAACTTTAGATTCGACATTGTGTTGGGTTTTGATAATGGATGATAAAACTAAGTTAAGGTTTGCGATTAGAGAGTTTACGAAAGTATGAAATCGATCAAATGACTGATTGAAACCCTTAATCGAAGTATTTATGAAAATACCCTAAACAGCTTTAACTTAAACCCAACAGTAGTAACCTAGCAGTAGTAAGTTATGCCTAGCAGCATTAACTTTCACCAGCAGTAGTAAATTATGCCTAGCAGCATTAACTTTCACCAGTAGTAGTAAATAATGCCTAGCAGTATTAACTTTGAGTCACCAGCATTAACTCCAATTTCATTCCAAACAGATTTTCCATTATTAATCTAACATTTTTCTTTGCTTTTCCTGTAAAATGTTAGTCCAAAAACCAAGAAAACACAAACCATAGCAGTTTTCACAATTTTCACAATATTAATTATACCAGCAATATTAAGTATAACTAACAGTATTAACTCAGCAGTATTAAGTATACCAGCAGTTCTAATTATACTTAGCAGCAGAAACTTTTAATGTCCTAAATAATAGTACTAATTCATACAAAACTTTACAAAAACATAAAGAGATAAAAGATTTTAGAGATTTAACATTCCAATACTAGCAATCAAATATTGAAATCTACTTACATCAAAAGCTTTTGTAAGCAAATCTACAACATTCTTATCAGTATGGATTTTAACCATTTGAATCAATTTCTTTTTATTGTAATCTCTAATAACGTGATGTCTAATCTCTATATGCTTTGTTTTTTAATTAAAAATAGGATTTTTAATTATGCAAATAGTACTGTTATTGTCAATAAAGATCTTGGTATGCATAAAATTGTATCCAAAATCAAGTAGTTGATTCTGAATCCAAAGCACTTGTCCACAACAACTTAAAGTAGCCACATATTCAGCTTATGTTGTGGAATTTGCAACCACTGTCTATTTCTTGCACTGCTATGATATCAATTTACATCCAAGGAATTGACAATCTCCTGTTGTAGACTTCCTATCCAAGCTTGCTCCAGCATAATCACTATCAGTGTATGCTACCAAATCAAAAGGAAAATGTTTTGGATACCAAAGGCCTAATTTTGGTTGACCATTTAAGTACCTAAAAATTCTTTTTACAACATGAAGATGTGAAACCTTTAGATTGACTTGGTATCTAGCACAGGCACACACTACAAACATGATGTTAGGTCTTGAAGATGTAAGATACATCAATGAACCAAACATTAACCTATCCATATGAACATCCACTTCTTTACCATCTTCATCCTTGAGCAAAGGCTTTTGAGTTTCTATTGGTGTGCTTGCAATCTTGACTTCTGTAAACCCAAATTTCTTAAAAATTTCATTAACATATTTATCTTGACTAATAAATATGCCATCCTTCTTCTGCTGTACTTGTAATCCCAAGAAGAATGTAAGTTCTCCCATAGAACTTATCTGAAATTTCTCATGCATCAACTTTTCAAATGCATTGCATAGCTCTTTCTTGGTTGAACCAAAGATGATATCATCCACATAAACTTGGACCAGCAAAATATCACCTTTGTACCTTTTAATGAATAAGGTTTGGTTAATTTTCCCTCTTTGAAACTCATTATCTAATAGAAATATTGACAAGGTTTCATACCAAGCTCTAGGAGCTTGATGTAATCCATACAATGCTTTTTCATTCTTGTATACTCTATCAAGAAAGTCTGGATCTTCAAATCCTGGTGGTTGACATACATACACCTCTTCTTTAATCTTCCCATAGAGAAAAACACTTTTTATATCAATTTTATATACCATAAAATCTTTAAATGAATCATAAGCTAAAAATATCCTAATTGCTTTAATTCTTGAAACAGGGGCAAAGACTTCATCATAGTCAATCTCTTCTTCTTGTGTGTACTCTTGAGCAACCAATCTTGCTTTATTTCTTATCACAATTCATCTTTCATCCTTTTTATTCCTAAAAACCCATTTAGTGCCTATAGCCCTTTTTCCATTTGGTAAATCCACCAAAGTCCAAACTTCTTGTTAGATATTAGAAAAAGACTCGATCACCCCGTGTAATGTATCATTTATCATAGCTCGTAGTTTAACGTTTAATGTGTAATGTTCGGTAATGGGCTGGGCTATAAAGCCCAACGTGTAAGCCCATACCATAGCCTAAGGGCTGATTTTGTAAGCTACTATATAAGCCTCTTCCATGCCTTGGAAGAGGTGGTTAGTCATTTTATACAAGTTTACTTTCTCTAACTAGAAAGCCTTTCTCTCTCACTTTCTCTCTCTAGAATTTGGCTAATCCATCTATCTTCCATTGTGTTATGATTTCCAACATCCTACAATTGGTATCAGAGCTCATGGGATGATTAGATCGTTTGTGTGTGCATTTTAGTGCTTGGTTTATATCAAAAGTTGAGTTTTAGGAGGTCTTAGCCCTTGTTCTTGAGTTTCATTGATTTTCATGTTTATGGTGTTAAAATTCATGTTTTTGTAGTTTATATAGCCTTTTAGTACTCATTTATGCAAAAGAATCCAAGTCAAAACATTCAAAAGGGTGATTTTTAGGTGTTTTAAGGTGTAAAAGTTCGTATTTCAACGTAGCGGTTTGGTATTCTGCTTAGAGTTTATCGTAGCGGTTTGATCTACTATTTTGGCGGTTTGTCAGGAAAGTACACTATTCTGGCGGTTTCTCAGATCGTACACTGTTCTAGCGGTTTGCCGTTTCTGACAGCGGTTTGTCTTATTAGGCAGAGGTTTGTCAGTAGCGGTTTGTACTCTAGTATAGCGGTTTACTACTAGCGATTTGGTAATTATAGCGGTTTGATCCATAGCGTTTTACAGGTTTTTGAAGACTTTTTCTCATAGCGATTTGGGAAACAAACCTCTGCCAATTTCATTTCTTGGTAGCGGTTTGGTGTTTCTTCTTCATAGCGGTTTACCATTTCCTTCTAGTAGCAGTTTGGCAGATTAACTTCGTAGTGGTTTACCATTAGTGGCGGTTTATAGGTAGCGGTTTGTTATAGGTTTTTGAAGATTTTTCACAAGGTCTTTTGGGAAGCAAACCTCTGTCCATTTTCAATCTAGGTAGTGGTTCGGTATTTATTCTTTGTAGCAGTTTGATAGTAGAGGTTTGACAGTAGCAGTTTGGTACACTGTTTGCCACTTGGACTATTTCAAACTTGTAAAACGTAACAAACTCAAACAACAAAACACTTTAACAAACATCAACACTTTTAACACACAATCACTAATCATTGTTCGATCAACTTAAATAATTTCACAATCAATTAAGATGGCTAATCTTTCAGAAGATATCCAATGTGTCGGTTCCGATACCCGACCACCTATGCTTGATAGGACTGACTTTGCATCATGGCAACAACGTATTCGACTGTATTGTCGGGGTAAAGAGAATGGGGTGAACATCCTGAAGTCAATTGATGAAGGACCATTTCAGATGGGGACTATTAGAGACACACTTGCTGAAGGAACAGAAGGTGCCCAACAACTTGGTCCCGAACGAGCTCGAGTCTATTCGGATCTTTCACCTGAAGATAAGGATAGGTATAACGCTGACATTCGGGCAACAAACATCCTACTTCAAGGGTTACCAAAGGACATCTACACTCTTATCAATCATTACACTGATGCAAAGGACATATGGGATAATGTGAAGATGCTCCTGGAAGGTTCGGAATTAACAAAAGAAGACCGGGAATCACAACTGTATGATGACTTTGAACACTTCCGTCAGAACAAAGGAGAAACTATTCATGACTACTATGTTCGGTTTGCCAAACTCATCAATGACATGCGAAACATCAAGATGACCATGTCCAGAATGCAGCTGAATTCAAAGTTTGTTAATAACATGTTGCCTGAATGGTGGTAGATTCGTAACAGTAGTCAAACTGAACAGAGGTTTAAGGGATTCCAACTATGATCAGCTGTATGCTTATCTGAAGCAACACAAGGCACACACCAATGAGAACAAAATGATGTTGGATCGATTCACTCAACACACTGTTGATCCTCTTGCCTTGATGTCTAATGTTTCACATCAGCAGTACTATTCACAATCATCTACAACTCTACCATCCACATCTGTTCCACCACACTTTGCTGACAACACTCAACTCGATTCGGGACTCTCTCTAGCGGAAAACTTAATTGAAAACTTAACCAACACACTTGCCCTACTCACCCAATCATACAAAACATACCTTCCTCAAACAAACAATTAACTCAGAACTTCATTAAATACAAGGAACCAAGCCACAGTTCAAGACGGTAGGGTTGTTGTTTAGAATGTTCAGGGTCGACAAAATAGAGGTCAGGGGAACAATGCACGGGGTGTAGGTGCAGCTGGTTATGGGGGAGCTCAAAACAGAGTTTGAAATGCAAATCCAGGTCAAGCAAGGCAGATTAAGTGCTATAACTGCAATGGTACAGTCCACATAGCAAGGAACTGCACTCAGCCCAAGCGACCACAGAACTTAGAATACTTTAAAGACAAGATGTTGCTGATGCAAGCTCAGGAGAATGGAATGGCACTAGATGAAGAGCAGTTGTTGTTTATTGTAGGTGGACAGGACAAAGTTGTTGATGAGGATGTGGATGAGCAACCACTTCAAGATCTAGCACTCAATATGGATAATGTGTTTCAAGCTGATGATTGTGATGCATTTGACTCTAATGTTGATGAGGCTCCTACTGCACAGACTATCTCATCCGCAGATCCTGTTTATGATGAAGCCGGTCCATCTTATGATTCAGATATTCTATCTGAGGTACCCGACCATGATCACTTTCAGGATGCTGTTTGTGAACATTATGAAGTTTACGAGATGCATGATGATGTATAACCAAACTATGTTGTTGACTCACATGCTAATTATACGAGTGATAGTAATATGATTCCGTATGATCAGTATGTAAAGGACAACGCAATGCTAATTGTACAAAGTAATGTATCTTCTGTACCCAATGATGCATACATGATGATATTAAATGATATGTATGAACAGCCTGCCCAATATGCTTCTGTAACAACACAAAACACTGTAGTTAATAAATCATTGACTGCTGAACTTGCGACATATAAGGAACAAGTTAAACTATATGAAAGACGGACCAAGTTTGAATTAACAGAAAGAGAACAAAAGATTGATGAACAATTAAGAATAGTTATCGCTGACCGTAATATTAAGGAAGAAAACTTGAAAAAGGAACTCCATTCTGTAAAAATGCAACTTTCCTCTACCATTAACCATAACAAGTCAATGGTAGAAGAAGTTTCGTCTTTGAAAAAGGATTTTAAACAGAAAGAAAACAAATTCCTTGAAGAATATTTGGACATGAAAGCTTTAAAAGAAAAGGTCGAGGATAAATTATACAAAGAAGACTAGTCTCTTCAAACAGTTCACCTGTTGTGCAAACCATAGCCTTATTATGATGAACAAAATAAGCTAGCAATTGGCTACAAGAATCCCTTATGTCTTACCCGTGCATAACAAGCTCAGCCTGCCCTTTATAATGGTCATGAAATTATTAAAACCAATCATGTCCCAGCCATAGTGCACAACTCAGAGGATACCCTAGAGATAGCTGAAATCACTAGGAAGAAAATGAATGACAAAATGAAAGACCCGGAGTGTGTGAAAAAGAAAGTTAAGATTGCACCACATGATTACTCGAAATAGAATTATTTAGCGACTTTCACACCATAGAAACAATTGACCCTCGAGCAGATATTTTGGTCCAAGGATCTCATCAAGATGAAAGCAGAAACTCTCAAAGAGCAGACCATAGCTTCACGACCAATCAAAGCATTGACGGTGTATCCTCCAAATAAACCTGCAACGCTTGTCCCCAGGGTGCTTCCAACAAAAAGTCAAGTGAAAATTAACATTTTTGCACTAATACAACTTTTTTCGGACTTTGAAAAAACCTGTAAAAAGAGAATTACACCAACGGGGCTTACTGAAGGGTAAAGGGGTTTTGAACAAACCAAGGAATGTTATCTCACCGAGGTCATTTCATTTTTCAAAACACTTAAAGAACATTTTGAGGGTATTCAAAAGGCTCTAACTAAAGAAATTAACAAAATGAAAGACATTTTTGAAGAGTTGGAAGCTGAGGTTGAACAAAATATTGTAAATAGGAAGCATGATGAGATTGAGCGGAAAAATCATCTTATTGCAAATGATAATTTAATTGTTGATTGCCTGTCCAAAGAAGTGTTTTATATTGCAACGAATTCTGAGCTTAATGTTTCTAGATTTACTGAAATGCATGATGCTCACACTATTGTTCAAGCACGTTGTCTAGAACTTGAAGCATAGCTTTCTAATTTACATGATAAGGTTCAAAAAGATGATCATACTGAATTAGTAAAACGTTTTTTCCAATCTTGAGGTTAATCACTTAAATTTACAGTTAAAATATCAAAACCTTAAAGAAAGTTTTGGAAACAACCCACCTCTACCCGCTCGAGATACTACTGATTTTGTCTTTGTCTTTGTAATCGGAAAAATGAAAGCTTCCATTCAAGGAAAGGACAATGCCATCAAAAAATTGAAAATGCAAATCTCTTAATTAAAAGAAACCCGTAGTGAAGCAGACCGTAATCTTGATTTTAGGGCCTAAGATTTTTAGATCACTCAATTAACTGAACAAGTCACTACCCTTCAAGAACAAAATGAGCTTTTTAGGGTAGAAAATGAAAAAGTTAAGCAGCATTACAAGGAATTGTACGATTCTATTAAGATCACGCATGTTAAGTATATAGAACAGACAATTGCCTTGTTAACTAAAAATGAGAATCTGACAGCCTAAATACATGAAAATCTACAATGCAGCACTATGGTTCATGTTAAACCAAAAGTTCTTGCCCCCGGTAGGTATGCTATAGATGTTGAACCAATTCCCCCTCACAATCGAAACAATAGGGAAGTTCATCTAGATTATCTTAAACATCTTAAGGAAAGTGTAGAAACCCTTCGAGAGATGGTAGAGGAAGCTAAGGTTGAAAGACCATTAGATAGATCCCTTGCATCTGGTTGCCTTTACACCAAACACTCTCAGAAACTTTTAGAATATGTGATTGGCACTTGTCTAAAAGACCTCAATCAACGAGATAAAAAGCATGTTGCTACCCCTTTAACTAAGAAAAAGCAAGTTAATTTTTTGGACCAATGTGAAACATCAAATAATAACACACAAAAACATGTAGAGCAACTGAACCTTCAGCAGACTAATGTCCCTATGCATCCTTCTACAGGAGTAAACAGTTGCACTGATGCTAGCAGATCATAGCCTAGGAGCAATACCAAGATAAATAGGATCTCGCCGGCTTAAAGTGTCAATAAGAAGAGAGTAGAAGCACACCCTAGGACCAATAAGTCTAGCTGAAGAACCACAAATTGTGTTGATTCTAGTATTAGCTCTAAGCGTATTGTAATTAATTTGAATTCTCATTCTGTTTGTCAAACATGTAACAAATGTTTAATTTCTGCGAATCATGATGTGCGTGTGGTTGATTATTTGCACTCTGTGAATGCATCCCCCTTTGTTAAACATGTTAAGCGTAAAGTTAAGCAAGTTTGGAAACCTAAGCAAGTTAGGCAAGTGTGGAAAGCCATAGGCAACATACTTACCAGTGTTGGTTATCAATGGAGGCTCACGAGAAGAATATTCACTTTAGGAGAACAGTTCCCTTTAACTAGGCTCACTAATCCCAAAGTGGTGCCTGCTAAACAAACTGAAAACATTAGTAGTAGTAACTCTATGATAACTAAGAAATTAAGTCACACATCTCAGCAATCATCAACTAGATACCAACATAGAAACCAACAGTATTAGGTAGTTCCCGTTCGCACTCTCACTTCATCTGAGAATCAGGCCATTGCTTGTGCTAACCAACAAGAACCCAACTAAAATTGGGGATCCAACTTTCCAAACTCTCCATCTTCGTCTGTTTTCAAATGCAAATCTTACAAATTGTCCTTTGGTATTTGGACTCAGGCTGTTCAAAACATATGACGGGGGATCGCTCACGTCTCAGGATTTTCATAAAAAAGTTCATCGGGACAGTTAGATTCAGGAATGACCACTTTGGTGCTATCATGGGTTATGGAGATTACGTGATTGGTAATAGTGTGATCTCTAGGGTATACTATGTAGAAGGACTGAGACACAATCTATTTTCTGTCGGACAATTTTGTGACTCCGATCTGGAAGTTGCATTCAGAAAGCATTCTTGTTATGTTCGAGATACGGATGGTGTTGATATAATTAAAGGTTCTTGTGGTTCTAATTTATACACTATCTCGGTTGAAGACATGATAAAGTCCTCCCCAATATGTTTGTTGTCCAAAGCCTCTAAGAACAAATCTTGGTTATAGCATCGTCATTTAAACCACTTGAACTTCGGTACCATCAATGACCTTGCAAGAAAGGATTTAGTAAGAGGTTTACCTAGATTGAAGTTTGAGAAAGATCATCTCTGCTCCGTGTGTCAACTAGCAAAGAGCAACAAACATACCTATTGATCCGATAATTAATTTATAGTATATATATATAATATATATATATAACTAAATAATAATACCAAATAGTAATATTATAGAGAGTATCCCATTTGATATGACAATTACTTTAGGAAAAGTAATAGTCTATCTTCCGAGTGTCGTTTCCACGGCGAGAGATGAATGGAAATTCATGAGAATGTTTCGTTTGGTGCTTGAATGACAAATATTTTGGTTTTGGTTTTAAACTATTTTTAAACTAAAAATTAAACTAACATTAATTCTAAGATTAAAAACTAAAAGATTAAACTAAAACTAATTTAAAAGATATAAATGACAAATATGCTTGTTAAGTGACGTGAAATGTTCCTTAAGTGCGGGCTTAGGTTTAACGAATTAAAATCCTTAAAAAAACAAGTTTCAAGAAATTAAATGACAAGTAAAGTAAAATGCTTTTTAAAATAAATGACAAGTATTTAAATTGCATTAAAAGTAAATGACGGTATGTAAATTGGAAAATTCTAATGACTATTAATTTTTAAACCTTTTTAAAACCGAACTTAAATTCCAAATCACTAATCACTTAGCAAACACAAGTTACATACTCACTACTCATAACGAAATTCAATTTAACAAACATAGCTTTTAACGACAAAATTAAATCTACACTAAGCATGGCAAAAATCAAATAAGCAAATATATAATGGAACAATAAAATAAAACTATTCTAAGTATTAAAAAGAGATTAGAAAATAGAACTCGAAATGAAGAACCATAATGATATAAAACCACCCGATCTTACAAACTTAATAAACAAATAAGCTTATTACTTAAAAAGCTTCTACTTCACTAATTAGCAAATAAAGGTGTCAACTTTATCTACTAATTACTTTCATAAAAACCTTAAAGATCATAACTTTATCTATTTATCAACCTTATAAGACCCTTAAGCTCCGGCCTTAGATGAAGAAGGATGGAATAAGAAATAAGACATGAAAAGTTAAGACAAAATAAGCTAATAAGATGAAAACTTTTTTAGAAAAATAAGCTATTTTGAAAACTAATTTTTGTAAAAATAAAACTAGATTAAATCTATAAAAAAAACTACTTTTGAAATAAAAACTAGAATAAGCTAAAAAGCTATCAAGGCTTTTTCGAAGAAAGGATGAAGAATAAAAGCTTATAAATAAGCCACTTCCCAAATAAGCTACAAGTACCCTTCGAAATAAGCCCTAGCTTAATAAGCTATAAGAAAAACTAGTAAAGTTTAGAACTTTATGACTAAATAAGCTAAATAATAAGCTCTCGAAGATAAAGGTGCTCAAGACTTAATGAATAAGTCGAGTAGGAGACTCATGACACCCTTTTTAGCATTCGAATCGAGCTTAATCAAACAATAAGCACTTTTGAAAAAGTAAAGACAAGAAAAGAGAAAAAGATGAGATAAGCAAAAGCTATTTTAGAATTTATTCTAAAGACAATAAACTAAAAGATGAAAACTTTATATCTAAATCGACCCGAAACTAAGGTGTTCAATCAAGTGAACTTGGATCGGGTATATTTAAAGATTTAGATCTAAGAAAAATAAGCTAGAATTAAAAAGCAACAAACTTTATGCTAGAAAATAAGCTAAAAATATAAGATCTATTATTTTTAGATCTAATCCACCCGAAACTAAGGTATTCAATCAAGTAAACTCGGATCGAGTATGATTAAGGATTAGATCTTTATAAAGAAAAAAAATAAGCTTGAATAAAAATAAGCAATCGAAAAATAAGCTAAAATAAGCTCACTCGAAAAGCTCTAAATCGAAGACAATATAAAATAAGCTAGTCTAAATAAGCTATGGAAGTAGCTTTTTAGAATATAAGCTTAAGAGATGGGATCCAAAAATAAACTATAAGCATGAGCTTATTTGGAAATAAGCAAAAGAAAAGAAAGAGTAAAAGAATAAGCATAAGAGATAAGCATTAAGAAATAATAAGCATCTAATAAAAACCAACCTCAAACATCTTCAATAATAAGCTCAAAATCTTGATTACAAAAAGCTAAATAAGCTATAAAAGCTTTTACAATAAGCTAAAAATTATACTACACTACTCCTAAATCTACACCTACTACTATTTTGAAAATAAACTAATTCTAACACCCCATAAATGAGCTGTTGCGTCTGTATTTATAATCACCAAGTGGGAGGGGCATTTTCATCCTTTTAGGTCATCCACCACTCATATTGCAAGATCTGAGGGTATTTTGGTCTTTTTGCCATCCACCAACCGCCTCATTATTGCCTTGGATCTCCATACGACAACCTCGGACTGACACACGCCTGGCACCTTCGAATCACGCATTTTGGACACGTGTCATGCTCTGATTGGCAAGCTGCCGCCACCTCGTACTGCCACCTGACATTCCCTGCCACCTCGGACCTGCCACCTCGTATGAACAGTACCTCGTACCAATCATTAGTTGTGCCACGTATCACCACCTGAGTGGTGCCATATGACCTGCCAGCCATCTCCGGAGCCACCACCAGACCACCGATCAACGGTGGTCATAGGCGGCAGTCAAAGGTGGCCAACGGCGGCGGACCACTGGTCAACCACCGCCAGACCACCGGTCAACGGCGGCGGACCACCGGTCAACAGTGGTGGCTAATCGGGTCTTGGGCCGAGTCAGGTCGGGTCATGGGCCGGGTCAGGTCGGGTTATGGGTCGGGTCTTAGGCCGGGTCTGGATCGGGTCGTGGGCCGGGTCGGGTCGTGAGGGGGATAAACCCCTCTGCAGAATCAAACTCGGGACCTTTAGCTTAGAGGCTTAAGGGTTTCCCCTTTGCCATCTGAGCTAGAGCATAGCTCTATTATACCTATGCAAAATCAATCTTATAAGGGCATTTGGGCTTGGACCAGATTTTCATTAATAATAGGTTCAAACAGGGACAAAAAAGGTTCAAAATAAAAAGGTTCAAATATGAAAGGCCGGTACCGTTGGACTCGTAATTTCGTGCTCTTTCTAATGGTGTGATCGAGGAATATTAACGACTTCGTTTGAGCCTCGATATATGTAAAAATGTCGTCGAATGTCACCCGAAAATTACCGTTTTTTGCTTTGTTTTCAATCCTTTGTACCTCTAAGACATAAAAACACAATACAAACATATTTGCAACATATTTATCCATATTTTAGTGTTTTAGTCCGTTTATTAGCATTTTCGGGGTACAAATGATGTGTGTTTTATCACATATCATAATTCCCCCACACTAAGCCATTGCTGGTCCCACACGCAATGTAAATAAAACACGCCCGGAAATAAATAATTAAACCCCCTTTTAAATTATAACCCCTCACAATCAAACAAGAACAGAAAAGGTCCATTAAGAAAGTTCAAAAATCATTTATTTTGAAAGCGCCCCCGTTTTAATCACTTATTCAATAAAAGATAAAAACTAAGATAACAATTAAATAAAATTATTTAAAAGGCTTTAAGAACGGGAGTTCGTCATCCTTGATTTTTCACAATAAGCTTAAAATGAAATCACAGTTAAATATAAGATTAGATGCTAACACTACTCATAAATGTTAATTGTGTAAGTATGGTATGTGCTTAAATACACATACCTTTTACCTTTAAAAACGAGCTAAAATAATCAAAAACGGACTTAAAATGCCAAAGATACGCTTGTTTTGCTAATTATATTGTGCAGGAACGGATAACCAAGAAAAGGACGAAAAACAAAGCCAAAACGACAAAACTGGACTCGGAATGGAAAAGACTGTGAAAGACAAAGCCAAATCAAAGCCGGAAAGTCAATCCAGTCAAAAAGTCAACAGAAAAGTCAACTGGTCAAAGTCAAAGTCAACCCAAGTCAACCCCGGGGCCAAAGTTATTCTGATAATTGCCCAGATTTCTCCGTCATTTTCTAAGCTGTCTGGATCTGTGAATTAGGTTAGGCTTCATACCTTAGACTTAGCCCAGAAAACCACTTGTCCACGAAACACATTGAATTCGATTCCAAATAGCTCAAGGTCACGGATAATCTTTCTTTCACACCTTGATGCAGTATCTTCCCGACTCCTACTCACTGAAGCATCAGCCACTAAATTCGCTTTACCCGGCATGGTACTGAATGTTGGTGTCATAATCTTCAAAATCCAACCAACGCCTCTGTTATATTTAATTACTCGTTGAGTGGAAAATATATTAGACTCTTATGATCGGTAAAAATATCAAAGATTGCCATTAAAGATAGTGTCTCAAATTTTGAGGCGAAGACAACGGCTGTAATTCCTGATCATGGTAGATAGATAACCTCATAGGGCTTTAGTTGTCGTGAGGCATAGGCAATCATTTCCCATGCTGCATGAGTACACATCCAAGACCTTCTTAGAAGCCTCATGTAAATCTAAAAATCACCTGTTCTTTCTTTTCTTTTTTAAACCAGATGGAAGAGTAAGAATGGGGGAAAACCAAACTTGCTTAAGCTCTTCAAGCTCGTTTTCTCGCTCTTATTCCATACAAACTAGACTCACCTTTTGCATAAGCTTGTTAGTGGGTAGGCTAATTTGAGAAATCCCCTACAAATCTGCAGGTAATAACCTGCTAATCCACGAAACGTCCGTACTTGGTCACAGGAGTTCGGTCTTGTGCCATTTGGTGATAGCCTAACCTTCGCCGGATCCATAGTAATTCCTTCTGCTGAAACAATGTGACCCAAAAATGCCACCTTACTCAACCAAAATTCGCACTTGGAAAACTTGGCATATAATTTCTCCTGTCGTAAAATCTGTAGAACAGTGCGGAGATGCTCCTCGTGTTCTTCTTTAGACTTAGAGAAGACCAGAATATCATCAATGAACACGATGACGAACTTGTCCAAGAATTCATGAAAAACTCGGTTCATCAAGTCCATAAATACAGCTGGAGCATTCGTGAGACCAAAGTATACCAGAATTCATAATGACCATAACGTGTGCTGAAAAGCAGTCTTGGAAATGTCCATGCTCTTTCACTCGCAACTGATGGTAACCAGAGTAGTAAATCATTCTTGAAAACTGTTAGCGCCCTGAAGCTGATAAATAAATCATCGACTTACGTGAAAGGGGATAACGGATTACGAATGGTGATCTTGTTCAATTCACGGTAGGTGATACATAATCTTTCTACCGTCCTTCTTCTTGAAACAGAACAGTGCACCCATGGCGATACCACTCGGCGAATAAAACCTCGTCCAACAACTCCTGTAAAGACTTTCCACTCTTTTAACTCAATAGTGCATGCGTTAAGGAGCTTTGGAGATTGGCTCAGCTCCGGGAAATAAGCTCAATGTTAATCACATTTGCGAATAGGAGTATTCCTGGAAGTTTCTTCCGGAAAATACGTCCTGAAATTCGGAAACCAATCGGCTGATTTCCATGAATAGCAGAACGTCAGAAGTCGTGTCATGAATGGTAGCCTAGAAAAACCTTCACAGCATGCGATGTAAGGTTGTGCTTTTAAGCGAAATGATCTTCATAGATTTTCCCGTAAGGAAACATTGATAAATAAATTCAGGAGGCTATGAATATGGAATATTAAACAACGGGAATGACAGTCATTCATTAGCACGGTGTGCTGCCTAACCAGTCTATACCCAGAATATGTCAAATTCACAAATATCCAGGGAAGGTGCATTAACTGATCGAATCTGTCATCAAATGTAGAGGTAGATCTTATATACATGGTAATACGTGCGGAGTCTTTCATGGGCATGTAGTATACATTATACATGATCAGGTAATATAGGAGATGTCATAGAAAAACACTTGAGGCAATTGTAGATATCAAGAATGTGTCGACCCTTTCAAATAAAACACACTGCACTTCCGAATATAATAAAGCACCAGTGATGGTACTGAAGTATTGGCGGCTGATCCTGAGTAAGTGCAAAGACACGGCTGATGCGTTGGTTTCTTTGTCAGCCTGACCAGACGAAACCAGCACCAATGTTCTTCTTGCAGTCCCGCTGAAGATGACCACCCTGCCCCACTTTGAAGGAATGTACCAGCAGTACCGACCTCTCCTGGGTGTTCTACGTCCAATGTGGTGCAAACAGGGCGAGGTATAACCCACAGAGGGTCCCGGGACTGTCTGGGAACCATGATTCAAAGATAGATCATGAGACATGAACTGTGAGACATGAGAATAAACTTGTTATTTCAAATGATTTACCCGAGTTGGTAGATCGGTGGGATTGCTGACCTCTGTTCCTTTGGTCGCGTCCAGCACCAGAATTCCTGTTGTTGTCACGAGAGTAGTTGTTGTTATTGTTGTTACGGTAGTTACCACCACCGCTCTGTCTGTCAGATCCCTGCCTGTCAGATCTCTGTCGGTCATCACTCTGACCGTGACTCCTGTGACTACCCTGCTGACTGTAAGGGTGATAACGGTCTCCACTCTTGTGCCTCTTGTCTGAACGTTCGGACCTATCATAGTCATCCCTGTCACGAAGGATTTCCAAGTTGCGTGCAGCATCCGCAACCTGAGCAACATCCGTAAACTGTATACACATGACATGGTCAAGGATTGACTTATGAAGACCCCAACGAAAGTTCTTCGCCTGCTCTTCTGCAGTACCAGCAGCCTGTCCAAGAAAACCAGCTAGGCGGAGGAAACGCTGCATGTACTCAGTACTATTTTCACTCGCCCTTTGGCGGATGGAATGGTACTCCCTCTTCAAGCGCTCTTGCTCGGCTCGAGGGAAAAACTGAAGAAAGAACAGCTCTTTGAAAGCTGCCCAAGTCAAAGTAAGGACCCACGCATCTCCTCCTTTGGCCTGCTTATAGGCCTTCCACCAAGCCAACGCGTCACCCTCGAACTTATACACAGCCAATCTGGTCTTAAAAGCATCATTACAATCCATCACGTCGAAGATCTTCTCCATATGGGAGATCCAATTCTCAGCATCAACAGGGGCTACTGCCTTCTCGAACGAAGTTGTTTCTGCTTATTGATGCGCTCAAGACATGTTTAAATAGTGACTGGTGGGAGGATTACTACCCTAAGCTTTACAGCACAAGTGCACGGAGGTACTCTTCGCGAACCTGCTCGCGAATCTGTGGGGAGCATGCATCCACGGCTGCCGAAACCCGGCCGCAGGCGTTCGGCATCGGTACGATGTTGTTCACCATCTGGACTATTTGCTAAAAGGTTTTAATGACGTAACGGGTTTTCATAAGGTCAAAAGCCGACAAAGATAAACGTCGATTCTGAAGGGATACAATGTTTACCAATCCTCACAGAGTCAAGTTTTAGGACTACAGGTCGAAACTTTAGCTCAGATACCATAATTGTAACGACCCACTCCGGAAAGGAGGCCGTAAGTCATTAATCTGGGTGTCATATCAAAGCATAATAAATGCATAAAGTCATAATGTAAATAGGACAAGGGGGAAAGACCGGAAATCAAAATCGGCTACTAATTATAAGTCAACATGAATACGTAAAAGAAGTCTAAATGACGAAACATTGTGTCCAAGATAGTTATAGCACATCAAAATGTCTGCGATATAAATAAAGGAAGCTAAATAGGTCACTCTAAAGCACACACTCTCTCATGCCCAATCTCCTCTTGATACATGCCGCTAAGAAAGAGAAAGAAATACGGTTGAGATAACGCTCATTGTGAACGGCATATAATAACAATGTAATTATAAGATGAATACGGATAGTAAATATAGAGCAGCGGAGAGATCAAAGTTTGTCATGCGGAAACATGGAGAATGCGTTGAAGAATTAAGAAATAAACATGTAAAGCTATAGTATTACGAAGTAAAGATGTATTGGAAATTTCATGGATAGTATAATCATTAAATGATAAGGATGCCCACGTGCATACATTAATACATACATGTCTATATAATTATGTAGTGAATCAAATGCATATAAATAGAGGGGGCCCGCTGCCTCAACATGTAATGAGGGGTGACCTTCAAATAATATGGGTGGAGGATCAGCTCCATGTGATGGGATGTAGAGGCACACACCAACCTATTCATCCTTATGTATAGTGTGTTTAAAACATGTTATCTAAGACTGGTACACCCATAGCACCTGAAATAATTAATGGTTCCAAACATGAAATCTCATTCTATCGGTAACATGAAAAAGGGATCGCCGCGTGAAATCACTCTCAACGCGAAAGAGTCGTGACACAGGTGCCTCAATTTGTGTCACGGTCTCATGGTACTCCATGGACTAGTGGTAAGGTATGAAAATCTATGGTCATGCGTATATATATGATCTGGGCAATAGAATAAGTCATTGAATATCAAACATGTAAAGGATCATGGCTAAACGACATAAAAATTGGGGAAGCATAGAGTTCTGGGTGATGAATCATGGGAAAGAAAGAATGTCCTTACTGAAAGGACGGAATATCCATACCTTATGTCTAGCAGTAACGGAAAGAGATGGATAAGAAGATGGAAGCTACTCCTGCTTAATGCGATCTACATGTTAAAGGACATATATAAGTTACTTGTTCATGGTTAAGGTTACTTTCCATTTTAGCAACTTTCTATTTTTAGCAACTTTCTATTTTTAGTAATTTTCTATAATTAGCATGATTCCTTGATTAGTACGTTATGCGATTACATGTTAAGCGACTATATCATAAGTTCTTGTTCATGATTAAGGTTACTTTCCATTTTTGTAACGTTCTATTTTAGTAGTTTCTATTTTTAGTAACTTTCTATTTTTAGTAACTTGTATTTTTAGTAACTTTCTATTAATTAGCATGATTCCTGTTTAGTTACGTTCCATGGACTTAACATATTTCAGATTAGTAGTTTCATGACTAGTACTCTTTTGTTATATTGGGTACTTTCCAAAATAAACAGCTTTAATTATAGTAAGTTTCCTAAAAAGACTTTCTTTAATTAACTTTCATATTTGATAACTTTCTTGATTTAATAAGATTACCATAATTAAACTTCCCAAAAATAGGACTTTCTAACAAATTGCAGGTGTCTATATATATAAGTTTCCAATAAATTGCAGGTTTATTAAAATAGCAGCGTTTTATAATTAGCAGGTTTCTATAAATAGCAGGTTTCTATAATTAGCAGGTTTCTATAAATAGCAGGTTTCTATAATTAGCAGGTTTCTATAAATAGCAGGTTTCTATAAATAGCAAGGTTTACATAAATAATATCAAAATGACATTTTCTATCCCCCAACTTATTTTTCTCAGAATCTATACATTATATTAACATGCCAAATCAGCCCCATAGTTTCAGAAATTACAAAACAAGTCCTTATACTTTTAAATAGCAAATCGGGTAACAATTAAATCACTAAAACCCTAATTGAATTTTTCCCAAGCACAAACATAATTATTTCCCAATAATTGGCATTAATTACACCTGGAAAAAATAGTAAAACCCTAACCCTAATTCATTTTAACCATTTTCTTTCCTTTTTCCCTTATTTTCGAAATCGGTAAACACAAATAAATCTCCAATAATTATTCGAATCATTTATAAATTTTTCCAACATTTTATCTGAGTTATATGAGATATAAGAAACCCTAGAAAAATATAAAATCGGATGTACAACTAGTTTTTAAGCCGATTTCATAATTAACTAAAAATTAGGGTTTCGAATATGATTTGATTTATAAAATCAAAATAAAATGCATGAACATTTTTCTTATGCATAGATCGAACTTATAGGATGAAAAGTGAGTTGTAAAAATACCTTGGATGATCCTTAGTGATTTTATGAATTTATGAACCCGGTTGCTTATTCGAACCCAAAACCAATACCAAAATCGAACAAAGCCTTATAAAATCTTCCCACTATTTTTCCCACACTCCTTGACCTTCAAATCACCCAAGAAAAATCGTGCAAGCCTTGGAAAAAATCTTGTGCCATCACTTTTGGATTTTTAGGGTTTCGGTGGTTTTTAGTTTTAGAGTTTTACAAATTAAAAATGCTTAAGGAATATAATAAGGTATTTAGGCCGAAATATTGGGCTTTTAAAATGACTAAAATCTGATTTCTAATTTACCAATATTTATTTTGCCATTATCCTAATTTATCTTATTTAATTTGTAATGTATACTTATATAAATATTAATTAATTCGGCATAATTATATATAAATAATTATTAATTATTTTTCTTGTATAACATAAGGTATTTTATTCTTACATAAATTTTCATAATTGCCATATATTGTATTTTCATAATTTCTAACACTTAAATGAATTTATTTAAGCTTTTATGCATTTTTCTTTCATTAGGGGCATTTTGGTCATTTTACTCTTATTGAGATTTTTAGGTTTTACAGTCTGTCTGCCCCAAATAAGGTAGGGTGTCTGCCAAAACAGCCTACAAATTCCTCTAAATGTTAAATGCACCATGATCAACTTGTGACCAGAAATTCCAGGTGGGGATTGTTAGTCCCGATAGATCTATCCACAACAGTGGCGCTTATAATAGTGGTAATTGACGGTTCATGATATGGTAGGGACTTAGATGGCACTGTGGTAACCTAGGCAATAATATTCAGGCAACAATCTGGATAGCATACAATTTAAAACACTTGTGTCCGTAGTAAAACAATCATGTTGTTCAAAATTCACGATTTCAAATATAGGTATTCAACGATCTCAAATCATGTAGTAAACAAATCAAGCTTTGGTAAAAATAGTCATGTAATGCTTATGTAGTAGAAATCAATAAGTTTACTTAGTAAAACGAGCATGTATTCCCCTCGCGGGTTTATAAAACATTGAAAAGATTGAAATGCGAGACTATGAACTCACCTTGATCAACGATCACGATCAAATAAACCGAATACAAACGAAGCAGCAACGATCTCGATCACGACCTATAATTATGTCGCTCGATTACAATACGTACAAAATACGAGCAACGATGCGTACATCGTTACGACGAAAACATATATATATATTTATATATGCATGCATACTTATATGTGATGAGAAATCCACTTGCGCGTTCTAAACCTTAACACTTAGTATATTTTATATATACTATTTTCCATCCAATCATATACTATTTCATTTTATTGAAATCTTTCTATTTTTCGGTAAGTTTCTATTTTAGAAAGTTACTATCTTCAGAAAGTTACCCCTTTTATACTTTCTATTTTTAGAATCGACCAAAGGTTTCAAAAATAATTACTTACGATAGTATATTATTCGATATTATTTTATAAACCGAAATCACCTTCATAGTTCGTTAACGTTTACTAATGTCCTTGTTGACTTTTACGTTTGACTTTTTAATAAAATACATTTATTTTCTAAGTCTGACCCGACCAAAACGACCCACTAAATCACCTTTTCACGACTCGGGTTCTAAAGCAAATTTATGCGAAACGATATTCCGAACAACTTTTTAGTTTTAGCCGAGACCTGAAACTCGACAGAAAATGACCAAAATGCCCTTACGAGAATCTGCTGGAACTATATATTTTTATAAAAATACAGAAGTTTGACTTTCAATTTTGACCCGTTATATCTCATTTTCACGACTTTGACCAAAAAGAGATTTTATGTAAAACGTTAATCCGAACAACTTTCGTGTTTCGCCGGAAGGCCGAAACGGACCCGAAAGTGCTCAAAACATCAAATTACTAAACCTGACAGATTTAATATATACTTCAAATGACCCATTTTTCTACTAAAGTGTATATATCGATCTAGCTCCAGTTTCTTCGTTATTGGGAGTTAGAAGTCCCATTTTATATCAAAACGTCCGTCTAGGAAAACTTTATTATATTTCATAAACAAAAATCCAACTTTTCAAAATCTCGAACCCCGAAACATAGGTACTGTTTTCTGGTCAAAACGACCCGATACAAAATGCGTTAAAACTAGTTTTCGACCCAAAAACTCATCAAAAATGCATCCAATATACCTTATAATTTCATTCTAATCCTACTTTAATATCAATATCACAATATACTAACGCCGCAAGTTCCAATCGATTTCATCACATATATAAAAAAATATCGAATCAATGAACGAAACAATCGAAATAATAATAGAAGGAAGGCTCACAAAGCTATACGGAGCAAAGTCGGAAAAATAAAATGCACCCGTCTCGTCCCTTTTGTTCCTAGCCGCGGCTCACCACAACCCGAACCAAACCAAAAACCAAACCGAAACCTTCTCGGAATGTCTTAGATATTGTGTGAGAATACTTGTATATTTAGTAAATAAAAATTTATGGAGATCAAAACGCTAAACTAATAAATCTGTCAGCTTTTAATATTTATTAAAAATGACTTATTTTCTACTAAAGTGTATATATCGATCTAGCTCCAGTTTCTTCGTTATTGGGAGTTAGAAGTCCCATTTTATATCAAAACGTCCGTCTAGGAAAGCTTTATTATATTTCATAAACAAAAATCCAACTTTTCAAAATCTCGAACCCCGAAACATAGGTACTGTTTTCTGGTCAAAACGACCCGATACAAAATGCGTTAAAACTAGTTTTCGACCCAAAAACTCATCAAAAATGCATCCAATATACCTTATAATTTCATTCTAATCCTACTTTAATATCAATATCACAATATACTAACGCCGCAAGTTCCAATCGATTTCATCACATATATAAAAAAAATCGAATCAATGAACGAAACAATCGAAATAATAATAGAAGAAAGGCTCACAAAGCTATACGGAGCAAAGTCGGAAAAATAAAATGCACCCGTCTCATCCCTTTTGTTCCTAGCCCCGGCTCACCACAACCCGAACCAAACCAAAACCAACTCAAATCAACCCAAGAAGTATATTATCCCACAAAATAATAAAATCCACACTCACCCTTGACCTCTCATTGGCTCGAACCCGCGTGTGGTAACCGTAAATTCTAAACGTACTTTAATCGTGAAACGAAAAATATTGTATTAACACATAAAAAATAAATAAGAAAGTCAATACATTTCGAAAAATAATATAATGTTTTTTATCGTTGTATAATGTTATCATATTAAGGGATCAATTGTCTTGTAAAAATAATATTTATAAATTAAAACTCATAAATATTATATAAAATGAGATTCTAAAATGTTTCGCCAAAATTTTTATTAAAAACGAACCAACACTATTCATGTCAGGAAATAGTGTATAAAAATCATATTTTTCTTGTTTTATTCGTTAAATGAAAAATTTTTAAATTTCCGCGATTTAATTATGTAATAAGAATTAAAAGTAGACGCGCACGAGACTAAAAAAAATATATATGAATATAATGACCGAAATAAAATGACGTCAAAAGATGACATGGACAATACAAATGTTACAGAAATCAACCAAATGAGATGGTATGTATTTATAAACAAGTCTGGGGTTTGAGAGATAACATGTGACTACCATCACACAAGGGTGTGGTGGTTTTTGGTGTGTTTCGTCTAAGCCTAATACGGCAAGAGGGGTGGGGGCGGGAGACAATAGCCATAACTAGCCATGGCTCATGACTTTGGCTCCAAGTTTAATTTATATTCACTAGTGCTCAAGTGATCCAAGTTTAACATGTGAAAAGTAAGAAAGTTGGCTTGTAGTGAATGATAAAACAAGTATGTCACTTTCCATGTCTTGCATGCATGTGATGTAGTTTAAATTTCAAAATTGGTTTTCTTTTCTTTTGTTGGTTTGCACCGAAAATTCAAGACTTTGGGGGAGGACATGAAATTTAGATTATGTACTAGGAGACTTGGTAATTGTATCTTAAGTTACTGCAAAGGTGGTAGTTTCCGGGGTTTCTTATTGATCCAAAAATGCTACAAACATAAACTCACCCAAAGTAGTGAAAAATCGCAAACGTATATATTCATAAACCACAAAATGACATAAAATGACTTTATTAATTATAATTAACATAAGTTAAACTCAGTTCGACGTCGTAACGCTTTCGATAACGATTTTTAGTTTTTACGCTGGACAACTACCCGGATTAACGTCAAATTAACACGAAACTTTTGAAGTTAAAATAATGAACGAAATCGGTAAAAATATTGACCTGAAATTTACGGGGTGTTACATTTTTGCCCATGACACCACTTACATAGCACCACTGTACCAAATGATCCAAGGACCATGATCGTATCTAAGTGGGTGTTTGTTTTAGCTTACATATGGCTTATGAGCTTATTTATCTTTCGGCTTATATTTCCATAAACTCCTAAGAATTTATAGTGTTTTATTTTGTGAAACTTAGAGCTTAATAAGTTTGTAAACTAGACGATATCGTTCATAACAAGATTTTCTTATGACAATAGTTATAGTATTTTGATATTGTGGCTAAGTGGTTCGTGTAATGGGGGAGGTTTATATATAAAACGTAAATAATCAAAATGTAAAGGATAAATACTTTAACATACGATAATTATGTTGGAGTATGCTCGTGTCATAATAAATAATTATACGGCTAGACACATGTGAGCCTATGGGGTCACCACTATATACAACAGAGGTACCACTTTATATATATTTTTTATGCAATAAAATGTATTTTATGTATATAAATAACCTACGTAATGCGGGATCAATATCGGGCCTCTAATAACTAAGTAATGGACTTAGTTTATTGGACTAGAAAAAACAAATGGCAAGCCCATTCAGGCCCATGTAGTGGCCGGCCCAAAAGGGGTGTAGGAAGAGGAGATAAGATCAAGTTTTGGTTATAAATAGGAGATAATCTTCTCAATATTTGATTGACTAATTACCAAATATGTCTCCTCTTTTCTCTCTTCCTTTTACACGACACAAAAGAAAATCCAAACTAGGGTTTGTAGTTTTTCCTTTTCTTTTCTTGATCAATCACTTGAATCTAGCTTATTCAAGGTGCATTCTAAGGTTACGGGTTGAGGACTAGAATTCAAGAGATATACGATGAAGTGTAGTGTGGATACATCATATTAGCGTGAACTACATTGGTCACATGTTTACATTGATAGATCGTGTACAAGAGAAGGTTGTTCTTTGATTCTACCGATCACACTACAAAATGTAATAATCGTTGTTTTTATTTTGATTGATCATATGACTCTATGGATCCGTTGATAGGTGCTTGTTCCATCGCGTTTAATATTTGTTTATACGATAATCATTTGATTCAGCACCTATAGTGGTATCACGAGCCATCATATGATGTCATATGATCATCTTGTATGCGTAAAAATGGCTAAAAACGTGTGTTTTTGACGGATTAAAAAGGATGATTTTAAAACAGCCCCTAGGGTTTAATTTTTGAAATTAATTCGACCCATATAGGGTCTTATGACCTGTGATACTGATTCCCTATAGAATAGCCATTTGATATGAATACCTTTAATGTTATGTTTAATATAGTTAATTAAAATTAGTCTCGGACGTGTAAAAGGCCTAAATCGCGGTTTTAGAACGATTCTTGAATCGTTTTTAAATCAAGCCCTTGGGCATAATTCTTTTCTAAGAATAATAATGGTTTGTAAAAGGTATTTACTACAAGTCTAAGTGATCCTTAACATTGTTACACGTACCAATCGATTTATTAATTCTAGTTAATTTTTATCTTCGATTACGTGGCTAAAACAATTAAAATTTCTTGTTAATCATTTTGTTTCCATGGCAAATACATCATTTTTGGCCTTGACTTAGCCAACACCTTGTGTAATTAATACATGATTTATGTATTTAATGTGTGTAATGCAAAAGCCGAAGAAGACATGACCCACTTGGGACTTTTTTCGCTGATATTTAGGCTTAAATTTCAGTTTGGGTTTTTGCCATTGTTCGCTTCTTTTTGTATGATTTAACTTTTTTGTTGTACCATCGTTTAGCACTTTACACTAGTTAGATGATAGGATAAATGTATTTAATCATAAAATCATTGTAAACGATGTTTGGATTCGAATGGTACAAAAGTTAAAGGCATAAAGTCAAATTCGGAGCTGCTGGTGTAACCTCCACTAAAAGTGGATTACCCGGAGTTCTATAAGGAGTTAGAAGCTGAAATTTTGGGTCAAGGACAAAACATAATGGGAAACAAATTTCTTCAACTGAGCTCAGATTGGAAAGAATCCTTTCTAGGAGTTTAGGCCGTCAAGTCAGCTGAAATTTTATGGCATTTTTTGGGCATCATGTTCATTAAGGTTCCAACGTTGCTCATATGGTTCCTTAGACAAGTGTGATCCCTACCTTGTGGTTTATTGTAACCTTTAGTTGACATCTTGGTTTATTTTTTTTTTTTTTTTTATTTTTTTTTTTTTTTTTTTTTTTTTTTTTTTTTTTTTTTTTTTTTTTTTTTTTTTTTTTTTTTTTTTTTTTTTTTGTTTTTTTTTTTTTTTTTTTTTTTTATTTTTTTTTTTTTTGTTTTTTTTTTTTTTTTATTTTTTTTTTTTTTTTTTTTTTTTTTTTTTTTTTTTTTTTTTATTTTTTTTTTTTTTTTTTTTTTTTTTTTTTTAATTCTATATTTTTTTTTTTTTTTTTTTTTTTTTTTTTTTTTTTTTTTTTTCTCCGTGATGGCTCACGAGACTAGAACATATTTTTCAATTCGATTGATGGCTTTTGTCATACCTGTGGTGGTGTCTTGGTAGTTTTGCTTATAATGATTTAGGAATGTTATATAACATGCAAATGTTTTTATAAAAAATATAAATAAAAACACAAACCAAATTTCGAAACTAAATATTTGATTAGTAATAAAGTTTGAAATAAGATTTGAAACTAAACACTTGTTTTAATATAAAAAACACTAAATAAAATGTTATGTTGTTATTAATTTAAGTAATTTCAAAACTACTATATTTCCAACTAAGTTATATATTATCATGAAAATAACAACTTGACACACATAAATGATATAAAACAAGTATTAGACTTAAGTTAAAAAAAAAATTAACTTGTGCTACGAAGGATAAATGCATGCTTCCTCGTACACATTTTTTGATCATGCATTTATCAAAAATAATACCTGTCAAATTTAAGTCATGTCGTCCAATTGGTTGAGATCACTTGCAATTACTTTTTGCTCTGCGTGAGAGACGTTAGTAATTTTAACAAACCCAGGTGGGATATTCTTCTCATGCGTAGACAAATATATTCTCATTCACCCGCATGTTCCTGCATTGGGAAAGACTTAATCGAGTTAAGCCTAGTGAGACTTGGCTCAGCCAAGGAAGAGACTAAACATGCTAGCTCAGACATTGATTCTTTTCATTCATTTCTTTCTCCGTTACAAAGTCATGGGTCTTCATGTGTCTAAGAATTTCACAGAGGTTTTTCGTCAATGTAAACGTTACCTACCCTATTGAATCTAGCATTTGCTAGCAAATAAACAGATGTGATGGTAGAAAACCTCATGAAGATGCTTATCCCGTTCTAAAAATTAACTTTTTATATTATAACTTGGTAGTTAATTAAATGAAAAATTATCGAAAATACTAATTTGAACTTTGTAATTTCTATTAATGACATTTATGCAACATAAACCGTAAACAAAAGTTTGTTTCCTTTCCTTGTTAGAGGAAGACAAACTAAGTCTTCTTTCCTTGTAAGAAAAAGACTTATTACTATCCTTTCTACTTGTTTGAGAAAACTATAATAGGAACACTTGATGTTTCCAATCCTAATCAAACTCAAAGCATACTACATCAAAAATCATTTATCTTGTAAAAGTCTCACGGTAAGTAAGGTTGTACAATCTTATTTGGATGACTAGAAAACATGTTTTCTATAGCCACCAAATGATACATCTTGAAACATCAATACATAGTATGAGTTTTAATTAGAAATGGAAATCTCAATAAATCGCGAAAGAGAAAAGGAAATTATTATTATTATTATTATTATTATTATTATTATTATTATTATTATTATTATTATTATTATTATTATTATTATTTTTATCAGTTCTCTATACAGTTGAGTTTCAAAAACAGGGGTTGCCACATTGCCATACCTTGCTTTGGGTGGATTCAGCAAGCAAATTACGAATGCCAAAACAAGTTGACCAATTCATTTCTGCTGAATTACCAGATCCAACTATAGATCCAGATGGATATAGAGTGGTCTCTAAGCTGATGATGCATGGCCCATGTGGAGCTGCCAATTTAAAGGCTTCCTGTATGAAGGCTAGCAAGTGTAGCAAGAATTTCCCCAAAAAATACAATCCCAAACCATATTTCGATGACAACGGGCATGTACATTATCAAAGAAGAGACGCAAATGTGTCTACCACAAGACATTAGTTTAAATTGGATAACAGGTATATAGTTCCTTATAATCGCAACTTACTTCTAGCATTTGAAGCTCATATCAATGTTGAATATTGCGGGTGGAGTATGCTAATAAAATACTTATTTAAGTACATATCTAAGGGCACAGACAGAGTATTTTCCCGCGTATGTAGACCTATTGGAAATTCGTCAGTTGAAACAGAACCTTCTCAACAAGTGGTAGATGAAATTCAAAATTATGTAGAAGGTCGTTTCATCTGCGCTTGATTCGCGGCTTTGTATATATATAAAATAACACAAATGCAAATCTCAACCAAATGCCCTTAACCAAGGCAAAAGGTCAAAATCTACACAAAGAGATTAAATATATAAGAATCAATTATAAAAAGATTCCGGAAGAGATATTCCCGGGTCGTATGTCCCAACGAGGCTGCAATTGAAAGTAATCCTGGTTTGATGAGAAATTGAATGATGGAGAATATTTAGATATGATGGAAACACTGATATAGTTACAACTAAAATTAACTAAATAAAACCTAATTTAATCTACGGGAAACAGATATAGAAAATGGGGATCTTAAAAACTACGGGAAACAAAATTAGTTATAGGGAAATCCTAAAATTAAATCTATACTAAAATACGGGGAACAGAATCAGGTATCGGGAAACCTAAATACTAAAAATTAAGAAAATAAATGCTAAATTAAATTAAAAATTAAAATTAAATTCTAATTAAGTTAATTTGAAAAATAAAAAAAACTAGAATAAAAACGGAGGTCGTTTGAATGCTAAACGAAAAGAAACGGTAAAACGCACTCGGTAAAACGTGTCTAAGATTTGAATTTTATAAAAAAATTAAACCTATACTATATGGTTATATTTTCCTAGACACTAAATGACAAAAGAAAATTTTATAAAAAAGAAAAATATTTTTTTATTAATTTTTGGATTTTTTATGAATTTTTAAAGATTAATAACTAATTAAAACTAAGAAAATAGAAAAAGACAAAAAATAAAAGTTATAAAAATTCTGAAAAAAATAAAATTAAATAAAGAAAAAGTTAACAATTCTAAAAATATAAAAATGCCCAAAAGTTACTGAATAAATTAAAAGTAATTAAACTAATTAATTTTAAACCTAATTTATATTAATTAAATTAAATAAACTAACAGCTGTCAATTATAGGGACTAACAGTGAAAGGACAGCAAGGACTAACGAGGTAACAACATACTAACAGTGGGGACTAACAATTATAACTATAAAAGACAAAATTACACAAATGGTCCCTGAGTTGGACCCCGATATGCAAGGAAGGTCCAAAAGGCTTATTAGCCTAAAGTCAAAAAAGCAAAGTTGTAAAGGAGGTTTAGCTTATCATTTTTCATAAAAGCACCAAGTGCTGAAGCTAACTTAATAAGCTAGAAAAGTGAGCTTTTTGGGGCTGCAGAAGCTTATTAAGCTTATGAGCTTAATTTTCTTTCTTATTGGGATTTAAGGCTGCAAAATAAGCTACAACTAATGGGAAACAGTTAATAGGGAGAGGGGAGTCCTAAATAAGCTAAGGTATCTAGAATAAGCCCTAAAATAAGCTGGAAATGAGATAAGCTATGCTGGCAGTTTTAAAAAGAAAACAGAAAAGGGCCTACTTAAAGCCTAAATTAAGCTAATCTAGAAAGGGAGATAAGCTATAAGATTTTGGGAGCTTAAAGAACTAGTAATAAGCTGCATATAAAAGCTAAAATAACTAAGTGCTTAATACAAAATTGGCAAGATAAAGAGTGCTGAATCTAGGTGCTCAGCACCAGGGGAGGAGATTCAGCACTGAGGTGGCTTATTTGGGCTTATGAAAATAAGCCCAAAAATGAGTTTTTCCAAATTCCAATCCCAAACAGATTTATATTAATGGCTACTTGGCTTATTTCCAAAAAATGAGGGTCTAGAAAACAATATAAGCTGCTGATATTGCAGCTTAAAATTGAGGGTTTTTTAAAAAAAAAAATTGCAAAGCCAAACTTTGACTTATATTGTCAAAGTAAAAGGGACAGCAACAAGGGATCCTTTAAAAAAAACATTTTGGTGACTTGAATGAGCTCAAAAATGGTACTTAAGCTGTTTCCATCAGCTTAAGTGGTTTGGTTGCCTTATTTTTCTTGCTAAACCTTGACAGAAAATGAAAGAGCTAAAAGCTCATTTTTTAACTGAAAATTATAACACTTTTGGGCTAATTAAACCCACACACTCAGCCAAAAGTGGCTGAGTGTGTTTGACCCACTCCACACACAAAACAACCCATTTTGACAATTTTGCCAAACACCCCTTTAAAGTATGAATTCGGGTTTTTATCCTTTTTTAGTGAAATGAAGGCTGAGATAAAATATAATAAGTGAAGTTTGATCACTTTTAACACTTTTTAAAACAACTTAAACAGATATAATCAACTAACATTAAACTTTAAATTTCGAACATTAAAATAACAAGAAATTCTTAACTTTTATTAAAACTGAATGAATTACAGCATAAGCTTTTCAAATGAACTGGATTACACTAAAATGCTTAATAAAAGACTTTTAAAAGTAAAATTACACTAAAACGTATATAAAAAAGGGTGTGTGGTATGTGTGCTTGCTCTTTTTTCTTTTATAGCAGCTCTAAGCCTTCTCTTGGTCTTGGGTTGTGTTTGCTGTGAGAGTACAAAGCTTCCCAAGCAATCCTAGCCCTCCATTCCTTTTGTACACCATCTCACCATTGAAGGGGGTGCGGGTTTTTGTGAATTGTCAACAGGGAAGGGTTATAGGGGTAATGGGGAGGTGGGAAATGGTGAGGGGTAGGCTGGGAAGTGTACTAGGGTGGTGGTTTGGCCTAGAAACCATGGGAGAGGCTGTATGGTGTTTGGCGGGAAGGTGGTTTGAGTACAGTTATGGTTCAGGGGTTTAAACGAAAAGAATGGGGAAGAGGCAAAAACAACCCCTCATCTTTCTTTCTATATTCATTTCATTTGGCCGAGTTTTAGTTATAAACAAGTTTGGAAAGTGTCAAATATGGTCCTTGTCGTTTTATAACAAAAGAATTAAAATAAACAGAGGGTTTTGAGTAAATGCCAAATAATGGTCCATGTCTGATTTATAACTAAAAGAGGAAATAGAAACTTTCAACTAATTAGGCAGCTTTGGTCTGCGATTCTTTTTGCTCTTTTTCTTTATAAAACAAGTTTAAAAATTAAACATTTTGGTCACTTATGTTTTATAAAAAGGTCTTGGGCTTGGTTGTTGCTATTGGGCTTGTTATTGAGGCCCTCTGGGTTTGGGTTTTGGGGCCCCAATAAGGTATAGGTTTGGTTATTCGGGGCTTTTTCATGCCCAATAAGATTATGAAGTGGGTTTTGTGTGTACAATGTCTGGTGTGCTGTAAACTGGCAAGATTGGGCCTGTCAAAGTGTTCTACAGTCTTTGTCAATTGCACACAAAGGGTGCTTGAATTCGATGAGGGCCATTTGGTCTTTCTCAGTCTTCATAAAAGTTACTATTGGGCTTTCTCACGTGCCCATCAGATGGTGTTAAGATTGCATTTCAATAGTTATTCTTCAGTTCCGGCTCCCGGTTTGACTGCTGATTCTTCAGTATTGACTCTGATTTGGTATTTTTGGACTTTGCCGCTGATTCTGCACAGTTTTTCCATTCACATGCTCAGTTATGTCTGATATTTGGCTGGTTTCTGTCTTTTTGTATGATCTTACACTCTGCTGCACAATACAAATGCCAATACACAAATGCAAAACAAACATATATTTGGCAGTTTTTGTCTGTTTTTGGTCATTTAAGCTCGTTTTTAGAGGTAAAAGATATGTGTAATTAAGCACTTATCAGTGATCCTGTTAAAACCCTAGCCCAACGGAATTTTACCCACTTATTGTTTGACGGTGTTTTATATACTGGTAGTCCACTATTTAAATGTTTATTAGTTAATTAAGAGCATGATTGCTGAAACATAAACGGGTCACCTACCAGTCCAACTAAGCTCATAATTCAATGACAAAGACATAACGTTATTTGTGATCCTATTAGTCCAGTAATATGAAACACGATATGGAGAGCTATCCCGGATTACCGGTATCTGATTACGGTCCGTTATACTAGATCCAGTTGAATGATAGATCGCATATTATAAAAAACACAATAAACAAGTATGAGGTGATAAACATATTAAACAATCAACGTCGAATTTAAGAAATCGATTGCCTTTAAACAAACTTTAAAACAAACTAAACATTGAACTTTCATTAAGATGGCTAATACCCGAGGGTATTAGCCCACAACCATTGTAATTATACAACTGTAATCAAACAATTAAAATTGAACAATTAGGAGAGTAAAAATTACACGATGTCTTCTATGGAGTCGTGATCAATGCTTGACCTTGGTGGCAGATCTTCTCTTCTAAAATTCGCCTTTTAGTGAGTATGGTATAAAGAATATAATATTGCACACTTAAAACTCATTTTTGAGTCTTCTATTTATAGTGTCTGAAAAAGACTCGATACGCCGTATCTGGCATGGTCGATACGGCGTATTGGGCTGGATTCCTTGGAGTGCGTGCTACGTTTAAATCAATTAGTGATATCATTCCCAATTTACTTGATTTACTGTATCTTCGAATAGTTATCTTAATATATACGACATATGTAGATAGCATGGATACGCCGTATTGGGAATTGGTCAAATGCGTTTTCTTGTGAAGTCTTGGCGCAGATATGACGTATCTCTTTTGTTGGATATGGCGTATTGGTAAAATTTTAGTAATATTCAAATATCATCGTTTTAGCTCCAAATTATGCGTCTTTTATCTTGTCTTTACAAAACACTCCTAAATTACTGCATTTATCAACTTTAAAGCAATTAAGTACCAAATAATGCAATAATTATATAAAAGTGGGCAAAACAGATGGGATAAATGATATAATAAAGTTACGTTATTTGATGTCATCAGTTATAAATTTACCAAAGTTAAAATATGGTAGACACTTTTGTGACGCTTGTAAAATTGGAAAACAAGAACATGCAAGCCATAAGGCTAAAAATATGGTTTCTTATTTCATATGGATTTGTTTGATCCATCCGCTATCAAGAGTTACGAAGGTAACTTGTATACTTTAGTAATAATAGATGATTACTCAAGATATACTTGGACTAAAGTTTTGAAAACTAAAAATGAAGCATTTAAACAATTTGAAATCTTAAGTAAAAGAATTCAAAACCAATTATGATATTCAATTTTTTCTATTAGAACGGATCATGTTGTCCCAGGATGTAGGATACCTCTTGTTGGATCCCACTTCAATTGTTAAAGGTTTACTTATATTAGATAAATCTAACACAATGTTAATACGAATAATGTCTAAAAACGTTATTTATATTTTTCGACCTCTCGATGTTTTGAAAATAACAAAATGTAAAAACGTTTACGATAAAATTAAACCTTTATAAATTACTAATCGTAAAATTCTATTTCTAAGATTAATCACTTAAGGTATGGATAAACAAATCATTAAACATGATACCTGATTAGTGATCAAGATAAAATATGTTTTCTTAAACCTTACATTCTAAAAAGGTGTATTTAAAAAAAATATATTACACAAAAATATTTGTGTCAGAAAATAAATGATTTTATTAAAACAATAAATTTGAAATCAGATTTTCCCCCCCAAAATGGAAGGTTCCAAAACAGATAACACCTTCCCCACTCATTAAGAAAAAAAAGAGGAGCGTTTCTTTACGGGCGGCCCCTTATAGGCCTGGCGGCCCCCTAACATATTAGGGACCGCAGCAGAGTAACCCCCCCCCCGGCACTACATATTTACCGCTCCTCCTGATTCCCACACACCTCCACCCCCCAACCATTAACCCCCATACCGGCCCCCCATCTCCCACTCTGCCCAACCCCTACCGACACTCTTTGCACATGAATTTTCTCAGATCTACTTTTCTCCTTTCTTTCTTTCTTTCTAAAACACATATCTTGATCACTAACATATCTTGATCTTGTTTCAAGTGATTAATTCCCTCTTCCTCACTTCTTCTAATCAATTGCAAGAGAAGAACAACACTTTAGAAACGAATTGTTTGATCAACGGACTCTCTTTCCTCCTCCTCAAGAACACAAATGTCTCATTATTATTTTCACGCTTGTGTGTTATTGTGAAATTGGCTTGTGTGTAGAGCCAAATAGTGTAGAAATGTGTATTTGTGTAAATTGATTTGTGTGTCAATCCAAGGAGTCTATATCTTGCTAAGTGTATAAAGAACTTAGTGAAGTCTTGTTTGGTTCTAGCTTAAGATTGACTCGAAATCTAGCTTAGTGTCGGAAAAGAATGTAAGCAACGTGTAAACGGTTTTCTCCGCATAAAGGGAGCTTGTTGACATAGTGAAATCTCGAATGGAGTACTTGGGGAGTGGAGTAGGGTGAAGAGGTGCTTCGTAGCCGAACCACTATAAATCTTGGTGTCTTGGTTTGATTATTTCTTTCCTTATCTCTTTATACTCTGTTAGATTGTTTAGTTAGTTCATACATTAGATAGTTTAATTGTGATTCATACTTGTGGATTGATTGCATTCAACTTCGAATCAAACCATTTTATAAGAAGTTTTTAAAAAGGATAATAACCGGTAAACTATTCATACTTCTTCTTTTTTTTGACTTTTTTTTCACATTTTTTTCATATTTTTTTCACTTCTTTTTTTTCAATCACATTCACACCTAACAATCGCAGCAATACCTCATACTTCGAATAAATATATACCACATCAATTACGAAACACGAAGCGTGCACTATTCATCCTTCGCTGAATCGACGTAGCTACAATAAGCATATACGAACAAGTACATCCACCAAACATACCAAACAACTAGTAACCAACCGTTTAGACTTTCGACAAGGGGTAAGTTAGGTTAAAGGTTATATATTTTTGTATTTTTATTTTTTTCTGGATGAGAAAGATGAATAGAATGGCTCAGAGGGTTAAACTAGGGGTATCTAGCACTAAAGATGAGTGCTAACATAAGGGTTTTATTTGTGTGGTTAGCTAATCAGTGTAATTAGCTAAAAGAATAATATGTTAAATGGAATGGCTATTTGGGTTAAATCCTAAGTTGCCTCTTTATCACATAAAAATACCTATATCACGCGAACGTGATCTCACTGCGGTCTCGTAATGATTTCAAGCACAAGTTCTAGAATCAATAAATCACCGGCACACTCATAATCAAAGGAATCAAGCATAAATTACGTATGCTATATACAGGCTCAAAATCCTCACATATTTACTGGAATGGTTATAAATGCGCAAGTAATGTTATCAATCCCGAGTCGGATCTGCTTTATCAATCGGGACACATCTCTGGTTTCAAAACTTTATTTATTTACTACGTTTTTATTCTAATATATTAACCTAAGTGGCAAAAAATTTAAAAAACAAGAATAGATTTTTAGATTACCGAGGGCGAACAAAAGTTATAAATTAATAATGAGTCTGATTTTTCAATTCATTTCCCCCCACACTTAAGTTGAGCATTATGCGTAATTAGAAAATAACTTAAAAGTAGGACAAACAGGAAAAATAAATATAAGAGAAACGAGACTTCCCGGGGATCATAAGTGTTTAGTTGAATTCTGAAAGATACGGCACTAAATGAAACGTCAAGCACGTGTATTCTACCATATGTAATATAATAATCCAAATATATCGGCCCCCAAGTGATAAGAGTACCACCAATCCAAGCTCCACTTATTTATTTAATCTGTAAAATAAACTAAACTAGAACAACCGTAAAATACAACAGCGCACTTTTGTAGGCACCACGGTTGCATTTAGCGCATACAACAAGCCTTTAAACCCCTCGGTGGCCCGAGTGGACGAGTTATAGTCTCTTGAGGGTTTCCAGCGAATATACCCACAAAGTTCAAAACATATTTTCTTTATATATTTTTTCTTAAATTTTTTTATTTATATACATTTTACTAAAACAAGCACACACAAAACAGTACGAAATGAAAAATAACATAGAAAGGAAAATATAATTACTAATATGCTAACACTCAAAACACATATATTAATAATAAAAAAAAGTTAATGACAAAAATAAAATCTTTTTGTATTTTTTATTTTTTTTGGTATTAAGACAAACACATATATCAAACATATAATTATTATTTGAGGTTTAAAACAATAATTTAAAAAATTACTATTATTATTAATTATTATTTTTTTGAATTTTTATATTTTTTAAATTTTTATTTATAATTTTTTTTTTCAGAACAAGAGTGCGTCGCACTTGAAAGAAAGTGCGACGTACTTATAACGTATTATTTTTCAAATATTCAAAAATACTGGCGCGATAAAAATTTAAAAAGTGCGTCGCACACAAAATGAGTGCGGCGCTTTTATTATGATAGAAAACATATTTTTTATTTTTTTATTTTTTTTATTTCTCACACTTTATTAGTTAACAATACATATATTAACACATAACATACACAAACAATCACGACAAACACAATCACACATAATAAAAAGGTAGATAAGAAAACTATTTTTTTATTTTAGGGTTTTTAACATTTTTTTTTAATTTTTAATATTTTTTTCTTTTATTTAAAGCACGCAAGCAAACACACATACACAAGCAAGAAAAATAAATGCAAACAAATAAAAACATAAATAAATTGCATCTGGTTATTATTTTTATACAAATCTGGATTTTTTATAATGCATGTGCAAAGTGCGGCGCACAAATTAATTGTGCGGCGTACTTTCTACAATTTTTTCGATTTTTTATATTTTTTATGGGTTTTATGGATTTTCATAGAAGCTTTATAGACAGTATTAACAAGCAAAACACGTTTTATTATATAAACATAAACATGCCATAAAACAAGATAAACATGAAGAAAGAAAAATAACTCAGAAATAAAAAATTGATTTTTTAGAAGTGCGGCGGTTTTGGATTAGAACCGGCGCACTTGCAGGTTTTTCAGATTCAGCATAAGCATATTATTATGATTCACAAAACGACACAAACACACAAATAGCAATAACATAATATAAACAAATATATATTGTTCAGAACAAACAACAAAGCAACTTAAATCCACACAAGTATAGATCAAATAAGAACACAAATATTTTTGTAATTTTAATTTAATTGGCAAATGATACAAATGCAAAAATTTAAGCAATACAATCACACAAAACAGAAGCCTCATGCTTTTAATACCTGAATTAAGCATTATAATTGGTTTATAGGGTTTTTTAAAACACAATCCAAGAAAATATTTTGTTGCAGTCAAAAAGTACGGCGTACTTGCAGTATTTCCAAGGGAGTACAACGGTTTTAACAGAAAAACCAGCACACTTTCAGTAACAGAAAGATGTTTAAGCAGTTTTAACACGAAAATTGCATAGCAACGAGATGTCAAACAAGTAAACACCACTATTTGAATGAAAACAAGACCAACAAACTCCCCGGCAACGGCGCCAAAAACTTTGATGTGTTTCAAAAGCTTTAAATTTATAATACTAGAATTACCGGTTAATAGACGGAAACACACGGGAAAGTATACCCTTTCGAGTGTAGTAGAGTCTAGGTAAGTCCAGGTCGTCCCAAGGGAGTAGTGCGTTTTCAGATTCAAAAAGTAGTTTAGAAAGAAAGTCCAAATGATTGTCACGATCATTAGACTCATATTTGATTTAACAACTAAGTTATACCAAACGCTAGAAATGATTTAGATTATACCAAGATGATTAAAACATGTTTGTTTAGGCTTAGAGAGACATGAGTCTAGAAATGATATGTAAAGATATGCTCAATCACAAACAAAGCATACAAGCCACAAATGACGGGTAATCACAATAGCAAGTATGTCTACCAATTATGCAAGGGAATTCTTTCGACCTTTGACCCAAACATAACAAGCGCATTAAGATAGGTTTGTGACCAATATTTATACAAGTATGCTTCCCCTAATCAAGTCGTTAGACGTGAGATTAGGCCTTAAACACATAATCATTCGGGTTGTCTAGCAATTTACTATCCAATTCTCACAAGTCTAGTATTGATTCGCGACTCAAAATCAACCACACAATCGAGCCTTTCGACCTATATCGACTGAGATGATCAACCAAAGGATAGACAATAATCCGAATAATAACATATCAAGCATAAAGCATAAACATTGAAAGCATATCAAAACAATCAAAACTATATCATAATCCTCATAAAGCTTAAACAAACATTAAGAGACTACTCCATATTCAAACAAGTAACAACACACATAACATTCATCATGAATTCAGCAAAGATCATATTCAAAGGATAAAAAAGATTATACCAAATTCCAAGAGAAAAATATGGCGATTTCACATGAATTTCCCAAGAACACTTTATTATATTCAAAGTAAAACCCGGAAACTATGAACAACTCTGTCATAATCACTTATAGATTCAAAATAACACTCAATTATGCTTCTTTGATGGATCAAAACTTGGGTTTGAGAAGAACTTAGAGCAAGTTCAACTAAATTCCTAAAAACTAGTTCCTAACTTATTCTACTTTTAAGAGAGGATTGTAGATGGATGTGTGTGAGATATGAGTGATTTGGGGCTGTATTTATAGGCTCAAGAGAGGCTGAATTTCATGCATAGAAGGATCTAGAATGGGTAGATGATAGGTTACAATGAATGTCAAGCTCATTTAAGAGCATTTATAATCTGGCAGAAAAGTGCGCCACACTTATTAGGCGGCGTACTTGGGGCATTTACAGCACTTGGCCATTTTCAAATATGTAGATAATTTAATTCTCTTCGCGTCACTTTAGGTCGTTTCAGCATATGGCCTTTTCCAAAGTGGTAGATAATTGAATTCTCTTTCCGTGGCCGCTTGAATCAACTAAAACGGAGTTCGTATGACCGAGTTATGACAAAAACAGTAAACAGTTGTCGGGAAGCATTCAACTTGAGTTATTTCTTTGTTTAAGCTTCAAATCTTCGTGTATTCTTTCGTTTTCTTCCATAACACGTACTTAGAACCTACAATAGCAAATACACTCGATTAAGTCCCGCAAGTTGTTATTATTAACCAATTTATATCCATAAAAGCATTGATAACGCGTATAGAAACATGTATAATTTTAGCGTTATCATATGTTTTCCGCAGAAGCCGAGTATGTGTCTTTATCTGCGTGTTGCGCTCAAGTTCTATGGTTGAGAACTCAGCTCACAAATTATGGCTTTCACTTTGATAAAATACCTATGTATTGTGACTCAAAGGCAACCATAGCCATCTCGTGCAATCCAGTCCAGCATTCCCGTACCAAGCACATCAATGTCAAATATCACTTCATAAAGGAACAGGTTGAAAAGGGTATTGTTGAATTATTCTTTGTCGGAACTGAATACCCGTTAACTGACCTGTTTACTAAAGCTCTGTCGAAAGATAGGTTTAAGTATCTTGGTATGTGCTTAAATACACATACCTTTTACCTAATAAAACGAGCTAAAAAGATCAATAATGAACGAAAATGACATAAAAATTCATTGTATATGCTACCGGATGAGCTATTGTAGCACAACGGTAGTGAGTGTGAGTTATAAACGTTTGCTAAGAGGGTAGAGGTCCCGGGTTCGAGCCTAGGCTCACCTAGGACTTCCCCTATCCCAAACATTTTTTAAAATCATTTTTTTTCACAAATTTTTTTAAGAACTCAAAAATAAGCATATTTAACAAAAGCACTTTTTTTATAAACCACAAATAAGCTCTAAAATAAGCAAAATAAGTTGACAGAAATGCTTAATTTACTCTAAGGCATGCATAAGCTTAAATGATGGGCTTTTTAAGCAAAATTAAGCTAAGATAAAAGTAAAATAAGCAAAGACAGATGGAGAACTAAACCTAAATAAGCACTAGGAGCAAAAAAATAAGCTAAGAACAATAATCAAATAAGCAAGAAAATGCAATAAGCAAAACTGGCAAAAATAGACAGTCACACACCCTAAGGGTCCAGTTTTAAGCTTAAAAATAAGCACCAAGATGGATCCTTATGGGAATAAGGCTTATATGGGCTTAAAGAAGGGCTTATGTACTATCTAAAACAGCAAAGGAAAGAGGGTTTGAAACAAAAATAAGCAATTACAAGGCTGATGGGAAAGTGCTTATCACAAAGGGTATTGATTTTGAAAAGAAAAGGGGACAATAAGCAGGCTTATAAATAAGCCATAAAATAAGCTCCAAATCAAAAACTAATTAAAAATAGATTGAGACTAACCTAAGAGGAGCTTATGCTCAAAATTTTGAAAGCTAAAATCATTTTTAGACGTCTGATATTTTAGGATGAAAAAGGGAGTTTTGTACAAAAATTACTTAACAAAAGACTCAACAGATTTTAATAATACAAAAGGTAACCAAAAGAACTTTGTACTACTGCATTTAAACACTCATAAGAACACAAAAACAATACTTGTAAACTAGTTTTGAAAGCTAATTCAAATAAGAGCTTATGAAACTGTTTTGTCAAGACAGTTTCAAAGGCATCTTTGGAAAAACTTAAAATCTAACTCAAATACATAAAATCTTTAAAGAAATGATTTAAAACAACTTAAGGGGGCTTGTTAAAGCTGCCTAGGTAACCTAATGGTTTTTTAAACCATTTTGACCCTTTTTAACCCATTATGCCAAACACCCCTTAAAGAGTGAAAAACACTTATTAAGACTTATTTTAGGTGATTAAAGCTTAGAAATTTAAAAACAGATAGCAAGCATGCAAAGTTAAGCAAGAATAAGCACAAAACAAGTAATAAGTAGCACTAAAATAAGCAAGAATGAAACAAGCAGTTTACAAGCAAGCAAAATAGTTTTAAAGGAAAAACATGAAGAAAAGGCATATAAGCAAATAAAGAAAGACAATAAGCATAAAAACAGTTATAATAAGCAAGATAAGCAGTAAAAAGCAGGCATATAAGCAAATAAGCAGATGAATAGTAAAATAAGCAAAAATGTAAAACAAGAAAACTTACAAAAGGTCCAAGCTTAAGGCTAGACAATAAGCTTTCAAGAGCTTATTAACCAATCCTAATGCTTACCATAAGCTCTAAACCAATAAGCCATCCAAGATTGCTTATTCATCCAATAAGCTGCCATGAACCAATGAACCATAAAACATGAACCACTTTCCTATAAACCTTTCTCCTTTCTTCTTTCTGAGTAACCTTTTAAGTGAGTGAATTTAAGAATGAGCTTAGACTCATAAGCTATGAATAAGCTTATGGGTCTAAGTTTGTAGCTTATACGAATTTAAAGAAAACAGTTTTAAAGATTTACGAAACTTATAACCAAGATTAACAATAAAAAGTAAATATGAAGAACACTTGGAATTAAAAAGAGACTTTCATTGATTAAACTTTAAGTTACAATACTGAAATTAAAGAAATACATTGAAATTAAATTTAAGCTAAAAAATATATAACTCAGACTCCTCCAAACGGTCTTCACTTCTCTTTATATAGGCCTTTGAAACCCTAATCTTGATGAAGCTTCTAGCCCTCTTCATTTCAGCCGTTGGATTGAAGTAGCCACCAAGGGATTAATCTCATCCCTTGGATTGAATTGGAGGGTGAGATGGTGCCAGCTGGAGTGTGGTCCAAGGGGTGGGTTTGTGGTGTGTGAAGGTTGTCAATGGAGTGGGGGACACAATGGAGAAGATGGAGGAATAGTACTATTCGTCATTGGCGGGTAGTGAAAATGTTTTGAAAATCGGCACAAACAGTCCCTGAAAGTATAACACTTTATTACACCCACAGTCCTTGTGGGGATATAAGGGTTTTGGGGACTTGATAAATTCAGTCCCCCAGAGTTATATATGTCGTTACACACATGGTCCTTGCGAACTAACAACCGTTAAGGTTAAAAGGGTTTTGGCTAACGGTAGTTTGGTTTTGGGCCTATTTTCATTGTTTGGGCCGGTTTGTATAGGAAGAGTATTTGGGCCATTTATGGATTAAGGGTATATTATAAAAGGTTTAATATGTAAAGGGGACACTGGCCCGGGCCCCACCTAGTGGGTACGGATGGGCCCACTTTTTAGCAATTAGGTTTTCGGGTTTGGTTTTCGATGCTCTTTCCAAATCCACACTCCGGGGTTAACTTTGATTTGACTTTGACTTTTTGTTGACTTGGCTTTGACTTTGACTATTGCTTCACGCTTCTTTCCGTTCTCATTGCTTCGTTTTGTTGTTTTTTGGCTTTATTTTGTCATTTTCTTGAATACCGTTACCTGCACATAAAAACACCGAAACAAGACAAGTACAATGTTTTTTGAGTACATTTTGGTCATTAATAGCTCGTTTTTTAATGAAAATAAAGTAATGTGTAATAAACGTACATACCAAAATCCCCCATACTAGATTATCTGCCTTGTCTCACGCAATGCCATAAGTAAACACTTAAGAAAACCAAGAATGTCGATCCCCCTCAACTAATTACCTCGAAACGTAGCTAAGTGTTCATCAAGGGAATTAAAGACTCATAAGTTTTTAAAAGCCCCGTTTTTACCATTTTTCCAAATAACTACACTTATTTCCACACATATTTTTGTATTTTTCCATTTTCTCATTTTTTGTACTTTTTCTTTTTTAGCAACTAACTACCTTATTCGACTTTCATTATTTTTATAACTTTTAGGGATCATAGAACAAGACGCATTTCAATCCTAAAATGTACCGAAAAGGATAAATTCATTGTCCCCGACTTTTCACTCGCTCCAAATCAAGCTTAAAAATGAAATCTCCGTAGATATGAGTTAAGATGCTAACACTAATCATATTTGCAACTTGTGAACTTTTCGCTCCCGACAATTATTATATATTAGGTGAATGTGCAATTTTCGAATTTCAACTATTGGGGGGGATCAACCGATTTTTACAAAATCTATAGCTTCACGTTCCAGCCGAGAATAACGATTTGAAGGCGAGTCATCCCATGTACCGACTTTGTCTCGGCACATCCCAACCTAACGGCTAATAGTGACCGCTTTTGACACCCACAAGACTATATCGGGAACACGGAACCCTTCGGTTTCAAAAACTCTTGCTGTGATTTACCGGTATTAAAACAATAGCTTATTTCTACAATACAATAATCTTAGTTCAAAAGCATAATTTTAAATTAAGAAAAAAAGATTTTCCTATATTTATAAATACATTAAATACACAAATTTATTTACACAATCCCATTAAACAAGTGAAATCCCTCGACCTTTTAGAAGGTGCAGACATCGGTTGAGACCGTCCCCCCCTCCCCGCCGTCCCACCCGCCCGCACCCTCAGCAAAAGATGCGCAAAACAATTAATACAAGTCTTCGATTATTATTCTTACTATGGCTTTTCTTTAGAAGTGCTTAACATCGGTTTGAGCCGAAAAAAAAGGGGGGGGGGGGGGGGGTAAAAAACTAGAAACAACAAACTTTTACAGCCAAAGTATTATTCTTTTTACATTTTTTAACATATTTTCATTTTTTTTCATTTTACGATATAGAGAAGACTTCTTTTTGAAAAAATTCAAGTATAAATTTGAACTAAGACTAAAATTTTTGCTATATACTACATAAAAATTGTTGATTTAAGTTTTTAATCACAAAAATAGCACATATGGTTAGTCCCGTTTGAAAGCTTAATGGGAGAAAAAGCACACAATTTACACACTGAGCTCTTAAGATTTCCAAATAATCCTTGTTTAGCATCCAACTCATACTTAACTCTATCATTTTTTGTTCTTCGCAATCCGAAAACGCTTAGTCTAAAAGTTAAGGAACAAGCTAGAGCTCAACACGCTCTATCGAGTCAAAATTTACTCTTATTCTACCTAGCGGGAAAGTCAAAATTATGACAAAACACTTATTTTGTTTTTGAAAATTTTTAAATTTTTTAATTTTTTTTGAAATTTGTGTAAAAAAAAAGAAAAAACGAGATTACTGAAATCAAACGACTGCAGCATAAAAAAAAAAAAAAAAAAATTAATCGAAGATCCCCCCATACTAGAATTAAACATTGTCCTTAATGTTTTAAGAAGGGTCTCTACGTAAATCCTAAGCCGTTTATTAGGTATGCTTAAAGATAAACGTTAGTCGATAAGATTTGGATATCGGATTCCCAAAATGAAGTTGAGGATGTGAAGCTCTTGTGATCGAAGGACATAAACCGCGAGCACGAGAGGCTTCAAAAATCCGGGCAATCCTGGATATATACACAAAAATACAAGCAAACGAGAAAGGTAGAGGCGAGCCTCATCACAAAAAAAACACTTATTCATTACTACATAATATAACTATGGATAAGCATGGGGTGCCTCCCACGAAGCGCTTGTTTAGGGTTATTAAGCTTGACCCAATCCCCGAATTCATTTGTCCTTAGGGAAGGTTTGGAGATCCAGGACAACCATTTGTGGCACATCCCCTTCAAAGTAGTGCTTAATTCGATGACCGTTCACCTTAAAGTTTGGCCCGGAGTTTTGAGATAACTCAATGGTGCCATATGGAAAGACATGAGCAATGGTGAACGGTCTGGACCAACGGGATTTCAACTTGCCCGAGAACATCTTCAATCTAGAGTTAAAGAGGAGGACTTGATCACCGACGTTGAAAACACGGTTTTTGATCTTGGCGTCATGGATCCGCTTTGTTTTTTCTTTTTATAGAATCAAGAGTTCAAATAGCATGAACAACAACGGGAGTCATTTAGTACATTGAGGTTGAACTTTGCTTAGATCATCCGCGGATCGAAAAGGTCAAAATATGCATGCTTTCAAGGCCTAGTAGGCTTTTGTGCTGAGCCGATCGGTAGATGACCTGCCTATCTTACACGAGCTTAAATGGAGTTACACCCAAAAGGTATTATAAGCCTACTGGAAGGCCCCAGATCGCATCATCTAGTTTATCCGGCCCAAGAGGCAAGGTTTCTTGCCCTACGTCCCTTCAAGGATTCGTTCAAGCACGATTGTAAACCTCAACTTGCCCACTTGTCTGTGGGTGATATGGCTATGGCGAGACGATGAGTGACTCTGTATTTAAGCATGACCTTTGCAAATTGGTCATTGCAAAAATGGGTTCTACGATCACTGATGATAGCACGAGGGGCACCGAATCGGTCGAAAGAGAGATTTAAGAAATTTGCAAACAACTCGGGCGAATCGTAGGCGTGGATTGCTTATGCTTCAACCCATTTTTACAAATAATCGACCCCCCCCGCCACAATATATACTTGTTCCCTCGTAAAGACGGGAATGACCCCATTAAATCAATGCCCCAAACGTCAAAGATTTTACAAACTTGGATGGAATTTTGTGGCATTTCATCCCTTTGTGAGATTTTTCCCTGTCGTTCGCACGAGTCGCAATTTTTAACCAACTCATGTGCATCTTTGTAAATAGTGGGCCAAAAGTAACCGGCATCAAAGACCTTTTTGGCGGTGAGATTTGCACCATGATGTCCCCTCATGGTCTATAATGGTGCAAGCTTGAGATGTAGAGAGCTTCTTTGCCGGTGCACACACCGCCGGTTCACTGATCCGCAACGACATTTTGAATAGGACGGGGTCGTCCAAAAGTAGTGGTTTAACAATCCTTGAAAAACTTTTTTTCTGTTGGGAATACTACATTCCCCTTTAACATGAATTATCCCGGCCGTGTTAAATTGCATAATCGTACATAAACCACGGGGTACTTGAGTCACCACGAAAAGTCACCATATTAAGTGTCTCAAGAGGAAACTTTTCATTTATCTCCTTTGGGTCGAGCACACTTTCATAAGGATTTTCTAATCGGGAAAGATGATCGGCCGCGAGGTTCTCGGCTCCTTTTGTGTCAATTATGTTGAAATCGAACTCTTGAAGGAGGAGAACCCACCGGAGCAATCTCGCCTTGGAATCTTTTTTAGCAAAGAGATATTTTAGGGCGGAGTGATCCGTATACACAATGCTTTTGTTCAAGATGAGGTAAGACCAGAATTTTTCGAAGGCATACACCACGGCTAACATTTCTTTCTCCGTCGTGGTGTAACGCGATTCCGCCTCGGTCATTGTTTTACTAGCATAGTGTATAGGCTTAAAGTGTTTCTCATGACGTTGCCCCAAGACCGCACCTATGGCAAAGTCGCTTGCATCGCACATAAGCTCAAAGGGTAAATCCCAGTCTGGGGCAATCAAGATAGGAGCTTCGGTAAGTTTTTTCTTTAACGTTTGAAAAGCTTGAATACAATCATCGGAGAAGATGAACGGAGTATTTTTCTCAAGGAGATGAGTCATCGGTCGGGAAATTTTGGAAAAATCCTTAATGAACCGTCGGTAGAAACCGGCATGACCGAGAAAACTCCGAACACCCTTGACGGTGGTGGGATGAGGTAACTTAGCAATCACATCGACTTTGGCTTTATCAACCTCAATCCCGTTCTTTGAAATCTTATGGCCGAGGACAATGCCCTCCTTGACCATGAAATGACTTTTCTCCCAATTTAGACAAAGATTGGTGTCTTCGCACCTTTTGAGCATCTTGTCCAAGCGAGAGAGGCAATTTTCGAATGAATTCCCAAAGACCGAAAAGTCGTCCATGAAGACTTCCATCGTTTTTTCGACCATGTCATGAAAGATAGCCAACATACACCTTTGGAATGTGCCTGGTGCATTGCATAAGCCGAAAGGCATGCGACGATAGGCGAACGTTCCATAAGGACACGTGAATGTGGTTTTTTTTCTGATCTTTATGATCGAGTGGAATTTGAAAGAAACTCCTAGAAACCATCGAGAAAATAAGTAGTAATCGTTTTCCCTCTAATCTCTCGAGCATTTGAACATAAAGGGAAGTGGAAAAATGGTCTTTACAGTGGCTATCATTATAACTTACTTTAGTCAATGCATACACTCACCCCGAAACCAATAGAGTTGGATCAACTCATTTTCATCATTTTCAACAACAGTAAAGCCACCCTTTTTCAGTACGTAATGTACGAGGCTTACCCAATGACTATCCGAGATCGAGTAAATTAATCCGGCATCAAGAGGTTTTTCAACCTCCTTTTTGATGACATCGTGGATCTTGGATCACCCTCTTTGTGTTTGGACCGCCGTTTGTAGACCTCTTACCATAAGAATCTTGTAAGTACAAAAATTCAGGTTTAATACCCTTTATGTCGGAGAGTTTTCCAAGCATGGCTCGCTTGCGAACTTCAAAACCTTTATGATATCGGACTTTTCGTCCATACCAAGTCTTAGCAATATAGACGGCAACTTATCATCACCCTCTTAAAAATGCCGTATTCGAGATGAGGAGGTAAGTCCTTGAGTTCGACCTAGGGAGGTTCATCAATTGGATTTATCAGTTTTAGCTTCACAAACTTTAAGTTCTTTCCGAATTTCTGGCAAATAATTTCCTTGGTTGGGAGGGGGGGGAGGGGTGATGATCATCATTTAAGAATATGCGTAAGAAGAAGAATATCCCCTCCAGGTCATAATAAGAGTCATCAACTTCCGGTGAAGTTGGATCATCATCAAGAGCGAGGAAAGCGTCGACTTCCCGCAAAAGAAAATCACTATCCCCGAAGGGAGTGAGAGTCGGAGAAGAGGTAGAAACGATCGGGTCATAGTAAGGAGTGGGATTGTCACTCGCGATCACATCGGAGAAACTGAGAACTTCTTGAGAATACTCCTCACAAGCCATTTCAATGACATCGATTGGTTCTCGTCATATCATCGAAATTAAGAGGTATACCTCGGAACTTTGATCAAGATTGAATGTTACCTTTCCTTTTTCCAACACGAAGTGTTAATACTCCTTCTAAAATCAAATCAAGGCAAGTCCAGTCTTAATAGGATCTCCCAAGATTCGGGAACTCGCGGATCGCATCAAGTCGTAGCGCTTCGCGCGCGCGAAGTCGGCCAGGAATTGGAAACTTTCCTACTTTACGTAGACAACTTCGGCATACCGATCCGGTTTGAGAAGAATCAGTCGGATCCGCAAGTTCTAGAGTCATACAAGTAGGAGTAAGTTTATAGGGGGGGGAAGGCTAGATTTAACACATAGCGGATAATGGCATGAGATTTATGCTAGCGCCAAGATCGGCCAAGGCTAAGCACTCATCCATTCCAGGAAAATTACACGGTATGAGGAATTTGTCGGGGTCTCCAAGTTTTTCGGGTAACTTGTTAAGGATGACTGCCGAACAATGCTCATTCAAAGGCGTTCTAGCCATTTCACTTAATTTTTCTTTGTTTCCAATCAAGGCTTTAAGAGTCGAGGCAAATTTAGGCATAAGAATCAAAAGCGGCGCCAAAAATTGATTGCTAGTAAAGCAACACACGTATTGATAAAATATAATATGATAGAAAATTACCAAATTACCCTTGAGGACAAAGGTAAAAAGGAAAATCTTCACAAATATATATAATATAATATGTATATTAACCGGGAAGTATGATTCACAGGTCGTTATTCCCCAACGATTTATGAAATTGAAACCACGTAGTTGTTTTTGTACATGATTGAGTTGTAACCAAGATTGATATTGATTATCTATTTTTCTACGAATTAAAAACAATATAAAACAAGCAAATGATAACATTAAGAACCAAAAAAAAAAAAAACAGGACACACACTTTAACAAGCTATGAGGATGGAAAAAAGCGCCAGTCACACCCCCCATCCCCCCACCCAACCCCAACCCCACCCAACCCAACATCCACCCCCCCCTCCCCCAGAAAAAACAAAAATAAATAAACGAAATCAACCATTAACAAAAAACGCAAAACGGAATCCTAAACGGCAGTAAAAAACCCAAAATTTCCAAAATACAACACTAAATTAAAATTATCTTTTTTAAATAGACTCAAATTTGACTAAAAATTACAGTTTTAAAGAAAACTATAACAAAAACGGATTTGAAAAGAGCTTAAAACAAAAAAACGAGAACGCAAACGAATCCCTCACTATAAGGATAGATATATTGCAATTTAACCCCTACGGAAACAAAACTAATTTTCCTGCCTTCCTAGGAACTAAAAGATTAAAAGAAAATTTTCTAAAAAAGATTTATATTTTTTTGATTATTTTTATATTTTTTATGATTTTTTAAAGTTTTAATAAAAATAAATGTTTAAAAATATTAAACCAATTATAAAAATTCTAAAAAAAATACAGAAAATAGCTTGAACTAAAACGGACCTAGGAAAAATAAACTTATTTACACAGCTTATCGAATAAGCTGTGTAATAAGCTAAAAACAGCTTATAAGCTAAAAGGAAGAAAACGTATTCAAATAATAAATTTTGTAAATGTATAATGAAAAAGACCCCAGGGCGCGTTGGTAGTGAGTGTGTGTTGTGTGCTATAAAAGGGTGAGGGTGTTGAGGTCGGGGGTTCGAGCCTTGCTCACCCCCGATTTCTACCTTCCCCCCTTTTTTTTTGAAAACTTATAAAAGCAAAGTTGTAAATAAGCTAAAAATAAGCACTTTTAATAAAAGAAACTTTTTATGAAAAGCCCTAAATAAGCTGTTAAACAGCTTAAAACTAGACAGTTACTACTTAACTACTTTTTTTTGCCTTTTTATAGAATTTTAGAACTTAACAAGTAGAAATAAGCTAAGGCAAGGACAAAATAAGCTACTACTAACCTAAGACAAACCTAATAAGCAGTTTTAGAAAGAAATAAGCAATAGAAAACAAAATAAGAACTAAAAATCCAAATAAGCTTTATTATGAAAACTACAAACCAAACAGTCCCTAGGCAGACTTTGAGCTTAAAATTAATCTTATAAATGGATCCTTAGGCCAAGAAACTTATTACCTACTTAAAGCACAGCTAATAAGCTATTTAGAATTGCAAACTAAATTCATTTTGAAAAACAGATAAGCAAAGAAAAAGCACTATGAAAAAGCTACAGGCTACTCTTGATATTTTTGGATTTTTAGAAAATTTAAGAACCTAATAATCTAAAAACTAAGATCAATAAGCTACTAACTAGTTAAGTTTACACTAATAAGCTACTTATGAAAGAAATAAGCAAAAGGATATAAGCCATAAGCTAAAAAAGCCAAATAAGCACTTAAGCAGTTCTGAGTTCAAAAAGAAAGATAAGCAACTTTGAGCTTAAATTCAAATAAGCAAATGGAACCTTATGATGAAATGACTTAGAAATCCTTAAAGCTTATACTAAAGACTATTTAAAACTGCTTTTTAAAATTAATTTGAAATTCAATAAGGGTAAGAAAAAGTTATCTGAAATAAGACATGCAGGCAGACTACTCTATTTTTTGGTTTTTGAAAATTTATGAAAAAGGAAAAGGACAGTTTTGCAGACTAAATTTATATAAGCTAATAAACTTTTTAAACAAGAGAAACACTTAAACTATATAGTTTTACCTAATGAAAATTGATTTTGAAAAAGGAAATGTCAGCAGTTTGAACAGCTGATGCAGTTTGCATTTTTTTAAAACAAAACTCAAAATAAACAATTGCATGCCTAATGACTTGTTTTATAACCTTAAAACACAAGCAATTTGAGTACTACCAATAACTAAAAGAGACTTAAGCTAATAATGCAAATAGAAAGATTTAATGATCTCATGATCAAAGTATTAACTAGAAAACATATGAAAACTTGATTAAAACTACAAGCTACTCTAAATCCTGCTTATATAAACCTATAAATGAGATTTGAAATGAATCTAAAGGATTAAATGACCAATGGCAGTATTAACTCTAGTTAATACTGCCTTAAGCCAAACACCTCTTTAAAACACAAAATCCCATTTTAAGCTTATGATAATGAGTTTTAAAGCACAAGTATCAATTACTAGATGATAAACAGCTTATAAAAACCAAAATGAACATTTATGAATAAGCAAATAAGCCAGAAACAATTAAGCTACTAGTTATGCTAACTATTTTTGAGTTTTTGACAGTTTTATGAATCAAAACTAAGATCTATGTTATAAAACTTAAAAACAGATATTCAAACATATTTGATAAGCACAAATAGACCGAATTAAGCACAAATAAGCTAGACTATAAGCATAATATAAGCTTATGCAAAATTAAAGCTAAGATTCTTGAAAATTAAAGGAAACTTACAAAAGCCTTAGCTAAACAAAGGCAATAGTGCTCAAAAGAGCTTTCAACAGCTCTAGCTTATCACAAGGATATGCTAGTAAGGTCCTATGAACTCATCCATGGCTAGTTCATTATCCAAAAGCTCAAAAATTCCATTTAGCAAAGGTAATTTGATAGATTTTTAAGAGTTAAATAGATTTAGATGCTTAATATGAGCTCAAATTTTAAGCTTAAAGACTCCAACAGCTTGTTATAGCTTATATGAGCTTTTTGAAACAGTAACATGAGAATTTGATGATTAAAAAAAACTTGTAAAGGTACAACTGATAAGGTAAAAACAAAGGAAAATTTTTATTTGCATTAATATTAAATACTGATTACAATAAGGTGACAGTAAGAGTACAATAAGTTGAAAAGAGTTTACACAGAAAGTTTTTCCCACACGGATAATGGCATGAGATTTATGCTTGCGCCAAGATCGGCTAAGGCTAAGAACTCATCCATTCCGGGAAAATCACATGGTATGAGAAATTTGCAGGGTCTCCAAGTTTTTCGGGTAACTTGTTGAGGTTGACCGCCGAGCAATGCTCATTCAAAGGAGTTCTAGCCATTTCACTTAACTTTTCTTTGTTTCCGATTAAGGCTTTAAGAGTCGAGGCAAATTTAGACATAAGAATCTAAGCATCCGTTAAGCTAATTTCGAAACTCAAATCGTTAAAGATTTCGTAGAATTTCTTAATTTGGTCGTTAGCTTTTTCACGGCGCCTTTCATCATTACGTCTCGAAGGATATGGAATTGTTGGTTTCAAGTTAGGCATCGGAGCACTAACGGGAGTAACAACGGGCTCAGAATTTGGTACATGAGGTTGAACTTGGACAACCGGAGGTTGGACGTCTTTGGTACTTCCGTTATTAGTAGGAGGCACCGTGTCCTTTGTTACCTCGGTTTCACGTTCCACTACTTTAGAGGGAGAAGAAGAAGTAGTAGGAATCGTGGGTCCTTGATAAGCAACACCGCTTCGGGTAGTAATACCCTTCAAGTCTTCCTTCGGGTTAGTAACGGTGTTACTCGGGAGAGAACCCGTACCCGAAGATGAAGCGGTATTGGCATTCACGAATTTGGAAAGCATGTCCGTTAAATTGGTCATTTGATTTTGCAAGTTTTGATTTTGGTCTTGCATGTTTCTCATAACCGCATCATTAGCTTTGACGTAGCTTTCAAAATCGGTCTTTGTCACACCTTGTGTTTGAGGAGCCGGAGCTTGGTAAGGTGGAGCTTGGTGAACCGGGGGTTGATTAATCGGAGGTCGATAAATTTGGCCTTGGTTGTAAGTATTTCCCCGGTTTTGGTTGTAACGGTTTTGGTTATTTCCTTGGTTTTGAACGGGAGGAAAACCGGGAGGTCGAATTTGATTAGCAATCGGGGCTCGGTAACCGGTATTTCCTTGATTGAAATTAGCTGCGGCGGCTTGGGAAACATATTCTTGAATATTGTCACGATAAACGTTGCCATCGGTGGCGGGACAATTTCGGTAAGAATGAGCACCACCACAAGTAACACAACTTTCTTATCAAGAAGTAAAGCTTTCACCATATCTTTCAGTTCGGCAACATCGGGAGAAATACTGGGGGTAGAAGAGCTCGAACT
>BQNB010020373.1:0-62206 GCA_026074375.1 Tanacetum coccineum | reverse complement strand
AGTAGCACCCCAAGTGGTATTCCGCTACGTTGTATTATTTTTGGGGGTGTTACACATATTGAATAAAACAGGTGGAGTTTGGATTGGTGGTTGGCATTTTACACTTGGAGACTTATATAATTGGATTATTATATTACATGTGGTAGAATACATATGACGGCGTATCGTTTCGCGCCATACCCTTCATAATTCAACCAAGAACTTAAGAACCCCGGGAAGTACCATTTTCCTTTAATTTTCCCTATTTTCTATATTTATCAGTTCTCACATTGAGGGCAATGTTCAACTTAAGTGTGGAGGGGTAGCAAATAGGAAAAATTAATCATGTCCTTTCATGTTTGCCCTGCAGAAATTTGCAAATTTTCAACTGATATTTTATGGAAAATTTAAAAATTTATATATTTCTTTTCCAAAAACTTAAAAATAAAAATGAATATTCTTAGTAAGTCAAATCCACCCGGATTGACACTATAACTAGCACAAAAACAGTCCACTAAAATTGTGAGAAATTTAGCCTTAAAGAATTCGAGTATCCACCTTTGATACCTGAGATAATTGATGCCTTTAGCTTGTTCGAGTAAAGGTTTGAATGCAATTGCAAGTGTCTCGTCCGTCGTTACGGCTGTGTATTTGTAGTTTGTCGCCTTTTCTGGAGCAGTGGTATTGGTTGAAAATTATATGAGTGAGCCGGTAATTTAGTAGCTCTAGAACTTGTGCTTGATCATCATTTACTAGTCGCAGTGAGATTAATTGATAGACAATTCCGTATGATAAGAGGTGAAATAAATCTCAAAAAATTCTTGTATCTGTAGCTCTCGCTTTTAGTGCTAAAATCGCTGAAGTTCCTATGTTACGTCATGAAATATGTGCCCGAAAGATCACAGTTCTCTGCCTTAGTTATCGTAAGTATAAGAAAAAAATCAAAAAGGAAAATAAAAATAAAAGAAAAAGTGAAAAAGAAAAGAAAGTTGAAGAAATAAAGTTTAAAGTATAAGGCTCAAGTTTCGGCACAAGAGTATCAGCTATTAACCCACCTCATTATCACATTTAGCCTCTTTGAGATTTTGTCTGGTGCTCACGCCCCATCGGTCATGTTCATGTGTCTCGTACAAGCATATGGTAGCTATCTAGATTATGTCTGTGCAAATGAGTGGCTTCACAAAAATATAAACCCTATCTGAGTGACTCGAGTGAATATTAAACAAACACTTTCCCTATGTGAGGTGCCCAGTTATATGTCTAAGCCTGAAAAGTTACTAAATCTGTAAACACTTGTTAAATCCAAATTTTCTCAACGTCACGATAAATGATCTTATTTTTTTCCGCTTTGATTGCTTGAGGGCAAGCAATAGCTAAGTGTGGAGGGATTTGATAACGCCTTAATTATACATGTTTTCGGCGGCGTTATTTATATATATATGATCATTTCTCGTGAACTTTCGGTACTTAATCAAGTATATTTGCTATTATGTGTTCTAGGTACGTGTCGTGGAAAAATACAGAAGATTACACGAAGTGAAGCTTAAACGAAGAAATAACTCAAGCTGAATGCTTCTTGATACCTGTTCACTGTTTTGGTCATAACTCGGTCATACGAACTCCGTATGATGCGATTCTGGCGGCCACGCGAAGAGAATTCAATTATCTATAACCATTAAAAAGTCCAAATGCTAAAATTGCCTAAAGTGCGGTAGTTTTACCCAAAGTACGGCGCACTTTTGAGTTGGTGGAAAAAATTACGGGCAAATAAATGAAGTCTGCATTAACTCCCGAAGTGCGGCGCACAAATAAGTTTGTCCGGCGTACTTTAGCCCCCGAAAATCCTGTAAATACCCTCCTTGTCTCTCTCATTTTACACACTCTCACACAAATCATTCTAGTTCGTTTAGAACACTTAAAATAGGGATTTTTGGTGATTTTGGCTTGACAAACCAAGGATCCAAACATCCCTTCAAACCACCATCACCACCATTGACTACCACCACTCTCCACCATCAATTTCCAGATTTTAATCCATCCAGGGAAGTAGTATTGAAGTGTAATTCGAATCTATAAGCGATTGTGATAGAATTGTTCATAGTTTCTCAGTTGCTCTTGGAATTTGGTATAATCCTTATTACTCTTTTAAATATGATCTTTACTGAATTCATAATGAATGTTATGTGTTTTATTACTTCTTTGATCATGGAGTAGTCATCTTGTGTTTGATTGGGCATTATGTGATCTTTGATATGGAGCGTTTAGATATCTGTTTATTGAATTGGTAAAACATATTTTATATAAGAATACATGCCGAAAGGATTCTTTTATATTGTTGTTTACAATCATCGTCACCACTATAATATATTGGTTATAATAACTATAAAGGCCGAAAAGGATTTGTTGTTATAATCGAATATAGATCACTCTTTATATTTTAAAGGCCGATAATGAGATTTTAACTTGTGAAATCTTTATTCTCTAAACTTATAAACACTGTTCTAAACACATCATTATCTAAGTGATCATTGCCTAAACAAACATACCTTAATCATTTGATTGAATCATCTTTTAATTAATTTCTTTGCAACATTCGATATATGCAAGATTTGGTTAATTTGATCCGTGAAAATCTTATTAACCTTAGCACCTTAATTACAAACTGTGAAAACTTCAATTCCTATGGAACCACCTGGACTTACCTAAAGCTATGCTATTCACAAACGGGTATACTTCCCGAGTGTTGTCTTTTTAGTAAAAAATCGGTATTTCTAGTATTATAAATTTAAAGGTTTCAAAACACACATCAGTTCTACAGGGAGAATGTAGACTATCCTGAGTTGATTTGGGAAGACTTGGCATACCAAATTGACTACAGGCATGCAAAGCTGAGAAGGCGTAAAATCATGCCCTACCCCAGATTCACCAAAATCATCATCAATCACTTTCTCTCACTTAACCCTTTCATTCCTAAAGGACCAAGCTCTGTTTTGCACACTATCAAGGATGATGGAGTAATTAGCAGAATGAAGTTTGTCAGAATTGGTGGACTTTCAAGAATATGGTCTTGCCATTCCTAATACAATATTGATTGACGAAATCAAGCAATCAAAAAATTATTAGACCTTTATTAAATACTCCACTGACTTGATACCTCCGAAGAATAGTAGAGGTAAAGGGTCACAAGGCAAGAAGCCATTTGTCACTCCAACGCCTGCAAGTGTTGAAGTCTTTGATGAATCTGATCCTAAACCTGCTAAAAGACAAACTGGTAGTAGAAGATCAAGGGGTGTTGTTATTCAAGACACTCCAAATGTCCCAAATAAGAAATCAGTTGAACATCCTCAGAAGCTCAAAGGTGTAACTTTGACTATTGAAGAACAATTTGTTGCTGACACGATGCAAGCACTCAAAGCCAGCAGAAAGTCCAGTAGGAATAAACCACAGGCTGGAGGCTTAAGTGAAGGAACTAGTATTACACCAGGGGTTCCTGATGAGTCAAGAGATGCCTTAAAAACGTCAAGTGAAGGAACTGGTAGTAAAATAGGGGTTCCAGATGAGGTAAAAGGCGCCTCTGAAGCCAAAGCTAATTCTGCAATTGATTTGGGTTCAGAAGAAGAGAGTGAATATTCTGAGGAGGAAACTGTTAATGAATAAATTGAATGGTTGACTATTGATGAAGAGGAAGAGAATAAAGATGATGATGAAGATGATAGAAGCATTGATATTGAAAATACTGATGATGATGAGGAAATAGATGATGAGTTTTTGCATGGTGATGAATATGTGTGTGACGATGTGGATGAGGAGATGAAAGATGTTGAAGATCCTGAAACTGGGAAAGATGATGAAGAGTTAACTAATGCTGAAAAGACAGAAGCAACAAAGGGTGATCTTGAGCAAGCCGGAAAACTTCCACTAACAAGCTCTAGTTTATTTGGGTCATCCGGTTTTGGTAATTAATTCCTTAACCTTTCTTCTGACACTTCTTTAATTGGTACTATTAAGGAATCTGCCGATACAGAGATTAATTCATTATTGGATATTTAATCCAACAAGAGGTGCCACATATCCAGTCTTCATCAATACTTACTGTACCTATTTCGGTGATTCTTGAACCCATAATTATATCACCAATACCTGACATTCCTTTAGTAACTCCTACAACAACTCTTCCACCTCCCTCATATGTCACCACTTCCACACCTGTACTGCAACAAACAACAACACCAATCCCTATACCACCAATCACCACTGTAGCTCTAGCTACTACAACAGTTCCAGATCCACTCCCTGTAATTGCTCAAAGAGTATCTTTCTTGAAAAAAGATATTCAAGAGCTCAAACAAGTTGTTCATTCTGTAGAATTCTTGCATCAATTAGATCCTAAGTACCATCTGCTGTAAATGAGTATCTTGGATCAAGTCTAGGAGACACCCTTCAAAAGGTATTCAAGAAACATATAAAAGAACTAAAACAGGAACTTAAGCAGCAAGAATATCAGAAAAGTGCTTCAGAGATTATAAAGATCAAGCAAGAGCATACATCCAAGCTGAACTGACCAAAGCACTCGTCAACACCATTTGATAAGACTGCAGCAAATGAATACAAGCAGAAGGACATCTTGTTCAAAATGATGCTAGCCTCTAAGTCATTCGAAAAACATCATGCTCATAAGGAGTTGTACGATGCACTTATAAAATCATTACTTGTGGATGAAGATGACATGGATCAAGCTGCAACTGTTGTGGGTGAATCTACTCTATTGAAGAGAAAGCATGACGACAAAGACAAAGACACTTATGCTGGATTAAACTAAGGGAAAAGGAAGAGAATCTAAAGAAAGGACCCTGAACCATTAAAAAAACCTTTAGCATCCAAGAAAACCTCCAAAGGTGACACTCTATCTAAATCTTTTAAAACTGGTAAATCTGCATCAGCTAAAGAGCCATTTAAAGAAGCTGCTTATAAGGTATCAATGTGTGAATAAGAACCAGTTCAAGAGAACGTGAATGATGCCAATCAACCTCAAGATGGTGAGGTTGTACCAAAGAATAACTGGTTCAAACATCCTCCAAGGCCTCCTGCTCCAGATCTAGAATGGAACAAGTGTCAAGTCATTGACGATCAACCTGAATAGTCCTGGTTTAATAATTTATTATATGCTCAAAATGATTCACTTACATTTGACGAACTCATTGCCACTCCTATTGACTTCTCCAACTTTGCAAAGAATCGTCTCAAGCTAGACAAGATTACTAAAGCAAATTTGGTTAGACCAATCTACAATCTTCTGAAGGGCACCTGCCAGAGCAGCATCGAGCTTGAATACAATATAGAAGAATGCTTTAAAGCTCTGAGTGACTGACTTGATTGGGAAAACCCTGAAGGAGATCGATTCCCATTTGACTTGAGAAAACCTTTTCCTCTGAAAGGTCATCCAGGTCATCTAACTGTAGCTGCAGAATACTTCTTCAACAACGATCTGGAATACTTGAAATCCATAGATTCAGAAAGGAAGTATACTACGTCAATTACAAAGATGAAGGTTGCAAGATATGATTTAGTGGGTATAGAAGACATGATCCTGAAGCAATTGAGTGCTACCAAAGTAGGTTATGACAAAGATGTTGAACATGGAATCAAGCATTGGGGTCCCAAGCGTAAACTATTCCACAGATCTTAGCTCAACAAATTCTTGAAACATGATGTCTACTCTCCTTTGAAGATTCTAAGTGTGGTAAGTGTGACGGTCAACAAACTGCATGGTTATAGTTACTTGGAAGAAATTATGGTGAGAAGAGCTGATTGACAAAAGTACAAGTTCAAAGAAGGTAACTTCATTAATCTACACTTGAATGACATTGAGGACATGCTTCTTCTTGTAGTTCAACACAAGTTATTACATCTCCATGGTGAAGTTATTGTTGACTTACCGGTGGCGCTCCATATGTTCACCCGAAGTCTCATCATCAAGAAGAGAGTCGAAGATGTCCAATTTGGTGTAGAAAGTTACCAAAAGAAGCTCATTATCACCAAGCCTCAAAAGGACTTTCTAGGAATTTCTGCCAAAGAACTGTACAAACCATCATTTGAACCACCAGGAGTTGTCTATAAAGACTTAAGCCATCGAAAGAGACTAATGCGAGTTGGTGAGCTCTACAAGTTCTCGGATAGAACGCTCAAGAAAGTTCATGACACTCTTCACCATAGGCTACGCAATTTTTGACTTGGCTACAACAAAGACATGCCCAGAAGACAATGGTCAGACTCGAATAAGAGATGGTCAGGCATCATGATAGATTTGATTGATCAGCAGATGCGGGAAAGACAGATCCTAAGGAACTTGAAAAGATTGGTTGGTGCAATGAAACTTGAGATGGACTAAAGGCTGATGCAGAGAACAATATGATTTTGTCATACTTTGTCTTCTTTCATAACAGGTCAAATCTCATTATCTATCTTGTGAATATGTAATATATATAGTGTAGACTTGTAATGTAGGCAAATATATAGTCACACATTTAAACTTTAAAAGGAAAAACCCGAAACAAACCCGCCCGTCGGGCGGGTTACGTAACTAGTACATATATATATATATAGGGGTACTTTATTTTCAGCAACAAATTAAGTGCGAGAACTCTCAAAAACATACATGCATGCCTTCAATAATTGTATTTTTACAATATGTTCTAAATTAAAAAAATATGTTTTAAAAAAAACATATTTTTTCAAAAGAATTTGATTAGAAATTAAAAATACAAAATTTTCTTTGAATATGCACACTTTCAAAGAAAAAATTTATATTTCTAATTTCTCATCAAATTCCTTAAAAACAATTTTGTTTTTTTTAAACATATTTGTTCTATTTACAACATATGTGCAGAAATACGATTCTTGAAGACGTGCATGTATGTTTTTGAGAGTTCTCGCACTTAATTTGTTGCTGAAAATAAAGTTACACTATATATATATATATATATATATATATATATATATATATATATATAGTGAATATTGTATATATATATATTTGATATTATTTATTTATATATTTTTTATAATATATATTATATATATGATATCCCTTCATAAATGAAGGGGGGCATTAAAAATTTTCTAATAAGGCATTTTGTCTAATAGATTGTCGCGCGAAAACAGTTTTCTTTTCATTCCCCTCCCGCTAGGTCTCAGTGGATCTCCCTCAATTATTCAATATTTAAATTCAATTGATATCCACACCCCCAGTAGATTTGACTATTTTTAAATAGGTGTATATCATTTTGATTATAATACGCAAAAAGGAATAAGTGATCAGTAAAGACTTAAGTGCGGTCTCCTCCCTCTCTATGCAAAACAATTTCGGTTATCGATGCATGTGTTGAGGGGGAGCATTTCTAAAAAGTAAAAACTATCGAGGTACAAATGTTTTGATATATATATTACAAGTACCTTGATTGAGTTTTTCTAAAATGGTTTTAAGGCAGTGAGAATGATACCAAAAGACCGACCACGTACTTAATTTATCGGAGTTATAAGGTGGTTAAGTATAGGTATTAGTTCCCATGATCCAGCCAAAACCGGAGGGATCTACCCAGGGACATTCCATTAGATAGAATAGAAATCCTTAGGTATGATTTGATAAAAGGAGTAAAATGAGAAAAAAAATTAATACAGACTAAGACAGAGCTAACACTGGAACAAACCCAACAAGGAGTTAGTAATGAAGTCTTGGTAAGCATTAAAGGGGTTGAAGAATAAAAAAGAATTGTAAGAATAAAGAGAGTAAAGAAAGAAGCCCTCCATATACTTAGGCAGAAACCGGGTCAATGCATATGCTATCAGAAACACTAAGCTGTTGTCTGGTATTGAAGATAGTCATCATGAATCCAGTGATGCAATGCACAACCCTCCTTAGCCACTCAAGGTCTCTTAAAAAACTCTTGTTTCATTTCTTACGGAGATAAATGCATTTCTATCGACTTTCTCACTCTGAGTTAGTTGGTATTGAAATGGTGGCAGTCTGCTCTAGCCTCCGATCACTAAAACCAAAGTGCACTATTGAGTCTAGAGCCAAGAGATCATCCATAAATCTCACAAGGACACTATTCCTTAATATACTTGCTCATCATACACTATGAAAGCAAGTAATATCTTAAGAGTCCTAGGCATTATCCATGTGATATTGCCCGAACATTAGAGTGATACTTAAGTATTCACAATGACGATGTAAATCCTTCTAGAGCCAACATCAAACAAGCTCTGCAGTAGGTGACTTGTGAGATCCTATATGGATCAAACTTGTGACACTGGATATCGATTCGGTCCAGACTATGAATTGACGGTTGATGAATTTTGAAATGCATAAAACTCTTGATATGTGGCAAAACCACTCTAGCAAGTAACATATCAATTTATTTTCAAATTAATTTGTGATTCAATCGGTGAGACGGTAACTCACTGGTTTACTCATACCGTGTTGTCTGCTTTGGGACACTCTGGTAATGAGAATGTCTAGTGCAGCTGTGAAACCCTGTCAAGGAGATTCTTTTGAATTTTACCTGATCACATGCAGTATGTATACTGATTAACGGGGAACCATGTTCATTCCAACCGTATTCGACAAAGTGACAAAGACATTTTCATCCATATATGTTGATTATCACTAACCTAAACCTGCATGTTTTCCCGATGGTGGAAGCAGCTGGGCCAAGACGAGTTAAATTCATAGCCACATGCTCATACCCGACCAACATACGTAAAACATTATGAAAGCTCAAGTACATGTTCTAAAAGACTTCCGCTACTCTGATACTCATGTCTTCCTTGAAGTGACGAAGTGTTATAGTCAAAGAATTTCAAGAAAGATGATTATACAAGCTTTCTGTGACACCTCGCAAATTTTCGTTCAATATTTTAGCAGTTTCCGGTTGATAATTTGAATTTTTAAAGTTTCGTCTAACTTTTACGTTTAAGCGGGAAGTTGTTCCGTTATTATCTAAGAATCATTACCGGGTGTAAACCGGGTTGCCAATCATCATAGTCTTTCATCATTAGACGTGTTTTTTTAAGTTTTTAATTGATATTTAAAATTTTAGTAATTTACGTGAAGTCATTATTCATTTTCGTTATTGCGTGTTCGGATTTAATTAATAGCTTATACTTGTGCATGAGACCTTGGAAATTAAATCAAAGCTTCCATTATGTCCCTAAAATTGTGGAGACCAAATTGGTCCCCCTCCTTGGCCTATTGTAACCGAATACACACACACACTCTTGGGATACCATTTTGAATTTTGAAATCAAATAAGACACATATGCCACCATGTGACTAGTTTTTGTCCACCATAAGACCCCATTGGTAGATCAAATTGGTCCCCTCTTGTCCTTTTTCTCCTAGCTGACGCCCAATAGCACACACACACCTCTTGGATGACAATTTTGTAAACATGTATATGTGTGTCTAGGTGCATTCTTGTATCATTCATCCTAAACACTTCTCTCTTTAGAAATCACACACACTTCCTCTCTTCCTTTGCTCTCTTGTTCGAACCACCCTAAACACACACATAAACTCATAATTTTCTCAATCTTGATCAAAAACCTTTGAAGATATTGTGTTCGTAGTTGATATTTATTGTATCCGGGTTAGTTATAAACAATGTTTGGGTTGTTTCTAATCATAAATCATCCTTCTAATCACTTATTTTTGTAAGTCTCTTAATCTTTTTAAAACTTGTACTTTTATGATCATCTTAATACATACATACTAGTTGTACAACTCGTTTCATAAAAATAAAGATTTTGAAACTACGTAAACCCTAAAAGGTTGTATATATGTTTCGTGTATAAATAAAAGGAGAACAAGGAAAATATAGTTTTGTGATCATGGTTATTTTCGTATAATGAAAGTGTTAACTTATGACTTATTTTGTTCGGCTTATTGGATTAAGCTTTTGGGAAAGCTTATTTGGTTTTGTTTGAGCTTTTTGGGTATATGTATTACTCGGCCCAAATAAGAAAAGAAAGGAAAAGTGTTTGTTTAGCTTATTTTATTTCGGCTTATTTTTATGTGGCTTATCTTCTAGCTTATTTTGAAAGGACAAGTGATGAACTTATTCGGCTTAACAAATAAGCCCGAATATAGCTTGTTGGGCTTTTAAGCCGCGTCCCATAACCACAAGCCCAAAACCAACGAGCTTAATAAATAAGCTCAAGGTTTGGCTTATTGGGAGCTTATTTCTAGTTCATTAATAAGTCACGTGTTTATTATTTAATGTTTTGCTTATCGGACTAAATGGATAAGTTAAAACCCGTGTTTTTCACTTAACGGGCCAAGGCCCAATATGAATACAATACACCAAGGCATAAAGCCCACGGTGTAGCTTATTGAATAAGTTCCTAAATAGCTTATTTGGTAAAGTACGACTTAGATGCGTTACGTTTAACTTATTTTGAATGTTAGACATTACGGATTATGAAATTAGACTTATTGGGCCTAAAAGCCCAATAAGGGACCGAAGGATCTTTTGACTAATTATAAAAGGGATTTGATGATGTATAATTCGTAGCCGTGAAATATAGATTCAAAATGATTTGAAAATGGTTTTTAAATAAAGTCTACGACTTTGGAAAACGTGTAAACACGAATGGGTCATGCCGAAATTTCTATAAATTATTCATACTTAGAAAATACTAGAAAATGCGTGATGAAACTAGATATATGGAAATTAAGTAAAATACCGAACAATATATGTAAATATATAGTTTTACTTAGTTATATATATATATACACACTATTATTACTGGTTTTACTTTCGAAAACATTTTAACTACTATGCGATCACAAACGTTAATTTTTGGAAACATATTAACGAAAGTACACTAGTAAATACTCAAGCATTATTCGTAATTCTTTTCTACCTAATATTAAATCAAACATTCATTACATAGGTTGTTTTCGTGAACCATCGTTCGTTATCGTGTGATTTTTTTCTAGACTACCCTATTTCAATTCACCAATCAAGGTGAGTTCATAGCCCTACTTTTACTCGTTTTGAATAATTGTTTTATAACTTGAGGTGAGAAACATTGCTTGTTTTTAAAATTAGACACAAGTACTATACGTGAGAAATTCCCTGTTTACGTGTTGCCTAAGTAGCGTTTAGACCACTATTGCTTGAATAATCATGAACCGTTAATTACCTTTAACCGACTGGCTGGTTCAGTGGGCGCGAGTGAATAAATAGATCTATTAGGACTAATTATCCCTATCTGGGTAAGAAGCACTTACTAGTTCGAGTTTGCCAAGAACTAACGGATGTATGTCATGTCAAAACTAGTTAGGTGGTCTTTGGTCGGACACCTGAAGGGCAAGCCTTATATAGCAGTGTACATGCTATCTTTCAGTATTAGCTTCGATGTCATGATCTTAGTGCAACGTAAATGCCTCTTTATTTGAAGTTGTATCTCCTATAACTGTTGCATACATTTTGATGAACTTGTGGTCCACATTGTTATTATTTGAAACAAACCTATGAATTCACCAACTTTATGTTGACGTTTTAAGAATGTTTTTCTCAGGTGCTTAGCTTGGATGATGTTGCTTATCTTATCTGAAGCCTATTTGCCCAAACCGGTTTACCATAATTTACTTATGTCTTTAAATGCCGTTGTTGAACTTGTTTAAGCTTCCGCATATTGACTCTGAAATCTTTTAAATTTGATCGATGTAAACTTATTAATATTTTGAATTAATGCAACGATGTTTATTTTTAAAACGTACCCTTAAAGGTCGTTCTTTATGCTTTGTACTTGGGATATTCATGAACGCCACGCCCCTAGACGCTTATTCGGACGGGACCCTATTTGGGGGTGTGACAGATTGGTATCAAAAGCCAAGGTTATAGAGAACCATGTAGTATAAACTAGGTCTGGACTATAACCAGTATGTGATCCTACGTGGTTATATGTGATTTATGTGATCCTACGTATACGTAATATGTATATGTACTATGTAATTAAATATTAAGTATAACTAATATTACTATATTTATATTGCATTCCTTTTCGCGGTACTGCATTCGATGGTTTATTCATTCATTAATTCATTTATTCACCCATTTGTTTATTTCTTTCCCGCATCGTGCATGGTTGATATAAAGGAAATTTATATAAACTTTTGCTTGTGTAGGTCATGGCTATTTCTATTATCTCAGTTTCTTCGGATTCGTTAGAGGAGAGTGTGGGGACATCTGCTAGGCGAGTTATCTTGTTTGGCACTATCCCTACCACTATTCCAGACGCTACACCTTTTGTAACCCCACCTTCTACTCATATTGATACCGCATTAACACCAGCATCACCTGATTATACACCTGCATCACCTTATTATTCACCCGCATCTGATACGGAGTTTGACCCATCCAAGGACCCGTCATCAGATCATATACCACCACTACCAGCTACTTCACCATTTCTTTCATCAACCGATGATTCTTTAGATAGTGATATACCTGATACACCACCATCACCCACCCATGGTACACCATTTACTGAGACTACCCTTTCTACCCAAAGATCACCTGCAGCATCTGGATCATTTCAACGTCGAGTCATGATTCTTACACCGGGACAGCCTATCCCTCATGGTCGACCATACCACTACCATCCTAATGGGGCGGTATACATGATGACTGCGAGGAAGAGGGTTGGACCGCTACCTACTCATCGTCTTGTTGTGAGACATTCAGTTGACTACTCATCTTCAGACCATTTCTCTTCGGATGATTCTTCGAGGGATTCATCATCGAGTTCATCATCAGACTTCTTCAGATTCTTCTGCAGATGCTTATTCTGATTTTGCATCTAGTCATTCATCTTCTGATCATTCATTATTAGCATCACCATCGAGTACAAGATCTAGTTATCGAGTATATTTGTTAGTACCGAGTGTTCCTTGTTTATCTGATGTTGTTACCGAGAGACCATCTCGCCCTTCTTCTTCTGCGAGTCCTTCTCGCAAGAGGAGTAGATCCCCTATTGCATCTGTACCGTTACCTTCACCTGTACCCGGAGCATTGTCACTGGCCCGTGCTGATCTTTATCACCACCTAAGCGGATTAGGAGTTCCGATGATGTAATGGATTTAAAGATTAGTTCGGCAGAGAGTTCTGAGCAGTCTAGGTCTAGAGAGACTGATTTAGAGGTTGATGTTGAGAGGAGTGATGGGCTTGATATTGACCCGGGATTCAGGCAGAGATTGACAAGTGTGTGGCTTATACGGATGCTCTTAGAGCTAGAGGGATTGATGTTAGGATTGAGGCTGTGAATGTTGCCCGGGATGATGTTGAGACAAGTGCAAGACGCATGGTTGTGGTTAGTGGCGATAGAGATACACCTTATGTAGTGTCATAGGTTATCCCTGAGCCTACTTAGGAGGGAGCTTTAGTGGGTACATATGAGACGTTAGGAGATCTGGTTTAGAGGTTTCATGATCACACTGTTGCGATCCTAGTCCACCGTGTTCAAGTTATTGAGAGTATCCAGAGGGATTAGGGACACAGGATCATAGCAATAGGACAGCAGAGTGCTGATATGTTGGAGAGGATCAGAGAGCTAGAGTGGGATAATAGGAGACTTAGAGACATGATAGATGTTGAGAGTCAGAGAGTTACCCAATTTCGGCGTAGGGAGTTGCGTGTCTAGAGGGAGTTAAGACAGATTTGGCGTTTCATATTTTATGACCGTATAAGGATTGCTAGGCACGATGCTTGTGCTAGAAGGCACTTGGGCTACCATTCTTATATTGTTTCTCGATTATTCTAGTGTTGACCCGTAGTACTTAGCAGTAGCTAAATGTTAGGGATTTGTAAATCTTGTATTTTGGAACCGTGTTGTAACCATTAGTATTGATGATATGAAATCTAATGTTACCATTCTATGTACGATATTCTTAACCTAATGATATTTTCTTTTACTTGTTGCATATTTTACCATTACTAAATCGTAGCATTATCATGAAGTTATTATGATCATGTATTTCCGTGTAATGACACCTGTTATTTTTATTCTAACCCCGTTAACAATCTCGTTTCACCATGAAATCTCATCGTGTTGTGTATTGTTATGGATGTAGGACAATGCCTAACACACGCTCTGGATCATCAAGGACACGTGAAGGAGTTAACGAACAAATTGATCGCCAAATGGCAGGAGCGTTGGGAGCTCGCGACGCTGCTAGAAACCTTGAACCCATTATAGGAGACGGGGGTGAACAGGAAGAAATGATTGGAAATGGATGGAATGGAAATGGAGGAAATGGAATTGGAGGAAATGGAAATGGAGGAACAAATGGAAATGGTAATGGGAACGGAGGAGGAAATGGCTATAACTTCAGAGGATTTATGTGTGCTCGAGAGTGCACATATCAAGACTTCCTGAAGTGCCAGCCACTTAACTTTAATGAAACGGAAGGAGTTGTTGGGTTGACTCATTGGTTCGAGAAGATGGAGACGGTGTTCCACATTAGCAACTGTCTAGAGAAGTATCGAGTGAAGTATGATACGTGCACGCTACTGAACAGTGCTTTGACATGGTGGAACTCCCATAAGAGAACAATTGGGATTGAGGCTGCCTATGCCATGAAGTGGGCGGAACTTATGAAGTTGATGACAGAGGTGTACTGCCTAAGGAATGAGATTCATAAGATAGAAACTGAGTTATGGAACTTGGCTGTGAAAGGAAATGACTTGACTGCTTAAACCAAAAGATTTCAAGAGTTGGTGCTATTATGTACTAAAATGGTCCCAAATGAGGAGGACAAAGTTGAGAGATTTGTTGGAGGTTTGCCTGACAACATCTAAGGGAATGTGATCGCTGCTGAGCCCACTAAACTTCAAGATGCGATTCGTATTGCCAACAATCTAATGGATCAAAAGCTGAAGGGATATGCTAGAAGTGCTAAAAACAAAAGAAGTTTGGAGAACAACCTGAGGGAAATCGTGGACAGCTACCAGTGTTCAAGCGGCAAAATGTTGGAGGCCAAAATGTAACAAGGACATACACGGCAGGAAACAATGAGAAAAAGGGGTATGTTGGGTCTCTACCCTACTACAACAAGTGCAAGTTGCACCATGCAGGGCCGTGTACTGTGAGATGTGGAAACTGTAAGAGAGTCGGTCATATGACTAGGGATTGTATAGCCACTGTTACTCCAAACACTCAGAGAGCCCTAGTTAGGAATCAGCCGGGTAATGTTTGTTATGAATATGGAAGGCCGAGACATTTTAGGAAAGATTGTCCTAAGTTAAGAAATCAGAACTGTGGAAACAAGACTGGAAACAAGAATGGAAACAAGACTGGAAACCAGACCGGAGGCAACGAAGATACAGCAAAGGCTTATGCCATTGGAGGAGGAGGAGCAACCCCCGATTCCAACGTTGTCATGGGTACATTCCTTCTCAATAACTGTTATGCTTCTATGTTATTCGATTCAGGTGTCTATAGGAGTTTTGTGTCATCTACCTTTAGTGCTTTGCTTGATGTTGCACCATCCACTTTAGACACTAGTTATGCTGTAGAACTTGCCGATGGAAGAATTTCAGAAACCAATGTTGTCCTTAGAGGTTGCACGTTAGGATTATTAGGTCATCCGTTCAACATAGATCTAATGCCCGTAGAACTTGGTTGTTTCGACATCATCATCGGTATGGATTGGTTGGCGAAGTACCACGCGGTGATCGTTTGTGACGAGAAGGTAGTCTGTATCCCTTATGGAGATGAAGTATTCATAATCCGAGGTGATGATTGTGACGGTGGAAGTAAGTCAAAGTTGAACATCATATCGTGTACGAAGACCCAGAAGTATATGAAGAAAGGATGTCAAGTTCTAGCGCAAGTAGGAGGAAAAGCGACTTGAGGACGTGTCGATCATACGAGAATTTCTAGAAGTCTTTCCAGAAGACTTGCCTGGACTACCACCTGCTTGACAAGTTGAATTTCAAATTGACTTAGTCCTCGATGCTGCACCTGTAGCACGAGCCTCGTACCGATTAGCACCAGCCGAAATGCAAGAGTTATCTGCTCAATTTCAAGAACTTTCTGACAGAGGATTTATAAGACCCAGTTCCTCACCCTGGGGAGCTCGGTTTTGTTTGTCAAAATGAAAGATGGATCTTTTCAGATGTGTATCGACTACCATAAACTAAACAAACTTACTGTGAAGAACCGATACCCACTTCCGAGAATCGACAACTTGTTTGACCAACTTCAAAGGTCAAGAGTCTACTCTAAGATCGACCTGAGATCTGGTTATCACCAACTTAGAGTTCGTGAGGAAGACATCCCAAAGACATCATTTAGGACTCGCTATGGTCATTACGAGTTCTAGGTAATGCCATTTGGTTTTACTAACGCACATGCGGTATTCATGGATTTGATTAATCGAGTGTGCAAACCGTATCTGGATAGATTCGTGATCATGTTCATCTTTTTTTTTTTTATTTTTTTGTGTTATTTTTGTTACGACTATCGTGAACTGGAACACGCTTACTGTGAAGAACCGATACCCACTCCGAGAATCGACGATTTGTTTGATCAGCTGCAAGGATCAAGTGTCTATTCGAAGATCGACCTGAGATCTGGTTATCATAAACTCAGAGTTCGTGAGGAAGACATTCCAAAGACAGCATTTAGGACTCGCTATGGGCACTACGAGTTCCAGTAATGCCGTTTGGAATTGACTAAACTCACCATCAGTCTTCATGGACTTGATGAATAGGTTGTTGCAAACCATATCTGGAAGATTCGAGATTGTATTCAACGATGCAATTTTGATCAACACCAAAAGCCAAAAGACATGAAGGACATCTAATTTAATCCTTATCGATTGAAGAAGGAAGAATTTGTACGCCAATTCTCAAAGAGTAGTTTTGTGCGTCGATTTTAACAATTTCTTAGGTCCACGTGATTGATAGTGAAGGCATTCACGTTGATCCCGCGAAGATTGAGGCAATCAAAGATTGGGCGTCACCCAAGACACCCACCGAGATTCGTCAATTTCTAGGTTTGGCCGGTTACTACCGACGATTTATCGAAGGCTTTTCAAAAATCGCTAGACCTATGACAAAGTTGACTCAGAAAAGCGTGAAGTTTGAATGGGGAGAAAAGGCAGAAGCTGCATTCTAGTTGTTGAAGCAAAAGTTGTGTAGTGCGCCAATTTTGGCTTTACCAGAGGGAAGTGAGAACTTCATGGTATATTGCGATGCTTCGCATAAAGGGTTGGGCGCGGTTTTGATGCAGAGAGAGAAGGTCATAGCTTACGCATCCCGCCAACTCAAGGTTCACGAGAAGAACTATACCACACACGACCTAGAGCTTGGTGCAGTAGTGTTTGCCCTGAAGATGCGGAGACATTATCTGTACGGTAACAAAGTGCGTTGTGTTCACTGATCTATAAGAGTGTTACAACCACCCTTCACGATCCATAAGGAGCTAAATATGAGCAAAGACGTTGGTATAGAATTGTTGAGCGACTAGCGACTGGAGATTCGATATCATCCAGAAAGTCGAACGTGGTGGCTGATGCCCTAAGCGAAAGGAAAAGAAGCAAGCCGCTACGCGTTCGAGCCTTGTATGACTATAGGGTTAAACCTTCCTAAACAGATTTTGAGTGCTCAATCGGAAGCCAGAAAGGAAGAGAACTTCATCAACGAAGACTTGCGTGGCATGATTAACAGGTTAGAACCTCGTGCTGACGGAACGTTATGCTTAAACAATCGAAGTTGGATTCGTGCATGGTGCTTTGAGGGCCCTGATTAAGCATGATTCGCAAAGTCGAAGTTTCCATCCCCGTGGATCAGATAAGATGTATCAGGACTTGAAGAAGTTATATTGGTGGCCTAACATGAAAGCAGAGATTGCCACTTATGTCAGCAAGTGTTTAACATGTGCAAAGGTTAAGATAGAATATCAGAAACCATCTGGTTTGCTGGTTCAACCAGAGATCCCAAAATGGAAATGGGAGAACATAACAATGGACTTTGTGACAAAACTGCCGAGGACAGCGACTAGGCAAGACACGATTTGGGTAATCGTTGATCGTCTCACTGAATCTGCTTATTTCTTGCCTATGAGAGAGGATGACACGTTAGAAAAATTGACGAGACAATACTTGAAGGAAGTAGTCTCAAAGCATGGAGTACCGGTTTCGATCATCTCTGATCGCGATGGAAAATTTACTTCACATTTTTGGAAGTCTCTACATAAAGCATTAGGTACTCGATTGGATATGAGTACAGCCTACCATCCAGAGACCGATGGTCAGAGTGAGAGAACCATTCAGACGTTAGAGGATATGTTACGTGCCTGTGTACTCGACTTTGGAAAAGGTTGGGATAAACACTTACCGTTGGTAGAATTTTCGTATAACAACAGTTACCATACCAGCATTAAGGCTGCTCCGTTTGAGGCGTTGTATGGGCGCAAGTGTCGATCACCCATCTGCTGGGCTGAAGTTGGACAGTCAGCTCACTGGCCCAGAGATCATCCACGAGACAACCGAGAGAATAGTTCAAATCAAGAGCCATATCCAAGCCGCCCGTGATCGTCAAAAGAGCTATGCCGATGTAAGACGAAAACCTCTTGAGTTTCAAGTAGGAGATAAGGTCATGTTGAAAGTGTCTCCTTGGAAAGGAGTGATACGTTTTGGCAAACGGGGAAAGCTGAACCCTCGTTATATTGGACCTTTTAAGATCATTGCCAAAGTAGGAACCGTTGCCTATCGTCTAGAACTTCCAGAGAAGTTGAGTAGAGTTCATAGTACGTTTCACGTCTCGAAATTGAAGAAATGCATGGCTGATGAACCGCTTGCTATACCATTGGATGAGATCCAAGTTGACGACAAATTGAATTTCATTGAAGAACCTGTCGAGATTATGGACCGTGAGGTCAAGCGTCTGAAGCAGAGTCGTATTCCGATTGTCAAAGTGCGCTGGAACTCCAGGAGAGGTCCTGAGTTCACCTGGGAGCGTGAAGACCAAATGCAAAAGAAATACCCGCACCTTTTCACCAACTCTGCACCCGCTGCAGAGGTTGCGTCCTAAGCTTTGAGGACAAAGCTTCTTTAACGGGGAAAGAATGTGACAACCCGAAAATTTCCGTTCAATAAGTTAGCCGTTTCCGTGTAGTAATTTGAATTTTTAAATGTTTCGTTTAGCTTTACCGTTTAACCGGGAAGTTGTTTCGTTATTATCTGAGAATCGTCTCCGGGAGCGAACCGGGACACCAAACGTTGTAGTATTTTGGCAATATCCGCGTTTTTATGTTTTTAAGCAATATTTAAAGTTTCGTAATTTTTCGTGTTACCGTTACTCGTTTCGTTATTTACGTGCTTCGTAAGTAAATTATACTTGTACATGTTCATGCTATATCTTGGAAATTAATTCACCAACTAGCACTATGATCCTAGAAAGTGGGAAAAATATTTTTGGTCCCCCCCTTGGTCTCATCTCCAACCGGTCACACTTATATGTATGCCAAGAGATGCCAAAAATTTGAAACCAAGGTACTAGACAAGCTAGCATGTTAGTAGGAAAGGACATGTACACACAAGGATACCATTGGGAGATCAAATTGGTCCCCTTTGTGTTGTCCTCTCCTTTGACCGATCGGCATAGCACACACACACATGTATATGTGTTGTGAATTTTGGAGCTTGCATGTTTATAACCTCATTTGTTCATATCATTTCACTTCATTTCAAACCTTCTCTTTTGCTCTCTCTTGTTCGAACCACCCAAGACACACACACACACTCATAATTTTCCAATCTTGATCAAAAACCTTTGAAGATATTTATTGTGTTCGGGTTAGTTATAAACAACATTTGGGTTGTTTCTAGTCATCAATCATCCTTCTAAACCACTTCTTTTTGTAAGTATCTTAATCTTTAAATAACTTGTACTTTCATAATCATCTTGATGCATACATGCTAGTTGTACAACTTATTTTGTAAAAACAAAGATTTTAAAACTACATAAACCTTAAAAGGTTATGCATATATTTCGGAAAATAATGAAAGAAATATAAGGAAAGTATAGTTTTGTGATCGTGGTTATTTTCATGTAATAAAAATGGTATGTTATAGCTTATAATATTCGGCTTATGTTAATAAGCTTTTGGAAAAGCTTATTTGATTATTTTTTAGCTTAATGGGCTTATTATTTGGTTCGGCCCAAACTAGGAAAGAAAGAAGAAGTGTTTGTTTAGCTTATTTTGTTTCGGATTATATTTGTTAATATTTTCTAGCGTTATTTGAATGACATTTGATAAATTTATTCGGCTTAATAAATAAGCCTGAATATAGCTTATTGGATTATAGCCGCGTCCCACAAACAAGGCCCAACACCATGAGCTTATTTTGAGCTTATGTGGTCGGCTTATTATTGATTGGCTTATTGTGAGCTTATTGATAGCTTATTATTAAGTCGCGTGTTTATTATTTAATGTTTTGCTTATCGGTCTATATGGATAAGTAAAACTACATTTTTGGACTTAACGGGCCAAGGCCCAACATAAATACAATACACCAAGGCGTAAAGCTACGGTGTAGCTTATTGGATAAGTTCATGAATAGCTTATTTAACAGTGCACGACCTGAGACGCTTATAGTTTTAACTCATTTTAAACGTTGGACGTTGCGAATAATAAGAGATTTGATGATGTATAGTTTGTAATTATGAAAAGAGGATTGAAAGCGATTTGAAAATGGTTTTTATTTAAGTCTACGACTTTGGAAAACGAGTAAACACGAACGGGTCATGCCGAAATTTTTATAAATTATTATACTTAGTGTACATTCCGTATTTTCAGGTCATTTTATGACATCATTCATTTTGTCATTTTTCACTATTTATTTTTTTTCTTTTCTCGTACGCGTTCGCTTTTAATTTTAAGTGTTAAGTTAAATCGCGTGAACTAAAAATCAACAACCAACGTAAACGGACACCAAACGAATTGAAGTTTTCGTCAAACAAGCAATATATTATTTTACGAAAGTAATAATTAACTTTTTAAAATTATTTTTATCAGATACGTAAAGTGTATACGTTTCGCGATAAATTGCGTTTAGGCACTCCCGGAACCACAAAAAATTTTCTACGCTTCAACAAATACCCACTTTTATACCCAATACATAAAGTTTACTCAAATATATCATGATCATCTCTTATATGCCGAAATCTTGGCAAATAATTCAAAGAAATAAGAAAGTATACACACTTTGGTCAAAAGAACAACATCTTTCATTAAACCACACCATACCTCTTTAAAGCCTACCCATACCTTGTCTATTTGACCAAGACCATGACCATGACTCCCTAAAACCCTCAACATGTTCCTTTGACTAGATCTATATCATATATACATGCATTGCTAGTAAGAGGACATATACACATAAACACTTAACTAGAAAATCAAACAAAACCTCCCCTTTTGGTCCCCTAGAGCTCACGGTCAAGAACCAAGACCAACCAAACCCATATCAATTTTTCTACAACCCATACACACTTATACACATCCATTCTAAGATATCCTAAGGTGTTTCCAAGCATTGGATTACCTTTTTCAAGTATTAATCAAGAAAAGTGAAACTAGGGTTTTAAAATGGAAAGCTAGGGTTTTATATCTAAACAAGGGTTTAGATACTGTGGTTCATCATCTTACATCATAATAAGGTTATCTAAAAACCTTCATGTCTTTACTTTCATCATTTTTATATGTTTACATGTTCTTTATGGCTATATCACCACTAACTTAGGACTTTTTAATATGTAAAATGAGTTTTCGCTTTGTTTTGATTTATGCACTTATTCTTATGTCATATGGTTATATATATCATGGAAAAATGAATGTAAAAGTATGTTAACATATGGTTTAAGTATGAGCATGTTTAGGTATAAATTAGGATTTTTAAAGGTTTACTTAAGAAAGCTATGATTAAAAGTATACAAATGCCATATAAGGGCTGTTTTAATTCGACTTCATACAGTAGGTTTGACATTACATAAAAATAATACGTCATGACGATTTCCAAATTGATAAGAAACTCAAAAAACCGATTTATAGAATAAAGATCGTTAGTTACGAGTTACGAACGAGAAATACTTTTTAAAATATTTTTATAAAATTTACTATTCATGTACAGAAAGTGATTTTTTAAAAAATCAAAATTATGATATAACTTTTTAATTACGAGATGTACTCAGAAAGAATCGTTAAAACGGAGCTATAACGATAAAATACGACGTTAGAGTTTACGATAACAAAAACTATAAAAATAATATATATTGTTATGAACAGTAAAAAAAATACCACTATTCATCAGAAAAAACTAAAATTTAAAAATGTTATATTTTGATACTCGCTTAATACTAATATGTGGACATAACCCCAAACGTAAGAACGAGCTTAAAACCAGAGAATGTTACGCCTTATTTTCTAACTTGTGCCTATTCATGAGGTGAATAGTGTTGGTTCGTTTTTAAAATAAATTTTTGCGAAACATTTTAATAATCATTTCATATAATAAATTTATAACATGTCTTATACGTTATAAATATTATTTTACAATGACAATTTGAATTTATATATTCGATTATCACGAGTTCAAATCTCGAATAATTTTTAGCAATATGCCATTTTAAATATTATTTACAAAAAAGAGTAGACGGTGATGTAGCTATATAGAATCATTACATTTGTAGTAGTTATCAAAGTATCTTTATTACTAGGAGTTTCATAATGTTGAGGCCTCTTCTGGGGGTGGCGTATCGGACGAGTTGTTGGATTACATTTTAATGTTATCCTAGTTCTCATACGTTCACGACACGACCATCTTAATTATGATAGGCCGAACGGATAGTATGATGTGCTTACTGACCTATAAATAATCAAAGTGTTTAGTACTTATACGACCTATATTGGATTAGGTTGCCTTCGGATTCCTTCGTGACGCATTTTCTATTTTGAATACTTGTTGATTTCCATTCACTCAAGGTGAGTTCATAGTCTCGCATTTAAAATCTTTTCAATGTTTTATAAACCCGCGAGGGGAATACATGCTCTTTTACAAACTTGTATATTTTACTACAGTACAATTACCTTTCAATACTTTGTGAGTTCATAGCCCCCTTTTTCTACAATTGTTTTACAAAATCTACGGGGTGAATTACATTGCTTGTTTTACTATTGGACACAAGTGTTTTTCAAAGTGTATGCTATCCAGATTTAAAATAATGTCTGAATTATTAATGCCTAAGTTACCTTATTGCCGTGAAGTCCCTATTTATCATGAACCGTTAATTGCTATTGTAGTGAGCGCGAGTGTTATGGATAGATCTATCGGGACTGACAATCCCCACCTTTCCTTGGGTCACTAGTTTGATCAAGGTGCATTTAACATTGAGAGGATGTTAGGTGTGGCAGCATCCTTATTTTCTATTGGGGCACCAAATCTGTTAAGGCTTTCGGTGTCATGAGTTAGTACAAAAAATTATTTGCTTAGACTTGATGATAATGTGTTTCTCTTGTCTACATTACATGTTTTGGACATTCGGAATATGTAATTAGTCCACCTTATTCGATCTTGTGGTCCACTTTTAAATACTTCTTAATTTGATGAATCAACTACTTGGATTTTGATGGATTTCGGAAATAACACTTTTAAATGTTGTAACGATACTTTTCTTCTGAAAATATTTCTTAAATTATTTTCATTACTGCTTTTTCTTAACCTATGAATTCACCAACATTCTTGGTTTAGAGTTTTAGAATGTATTTTCAGGGTAATATTTTGCTAGTGGTGCATTGGGAGCCTTAGAGTCGCGCGGATATATATATATTTGAAGGGCTTAATAACTTGAGTACTATTTGACAAACGTTTGACAATGTTTTCTTATACATTATAAATGAAACCTGTTGCAACTCTGATCTTTTATTAAATAGAATATGACTTTATTTAAAACGTCCATTTTAAGGTCGTTTTCCGTGACTTGTGTTTTGTGCCCTGAAGTAGCACCCCAATGTTACCATTCCGCTGCGTTGTACCAGATTTTAGGGGTGGTTACCATTAGAAATTTAGAAAACGCACATGATAAAAAACTAGATAAACATGTATTTAATTATGTGACCGAACAATATATATATAATATATATATATATATTTAGTATTATATTATATATATATATATATAGATATAATATATATATTTTTACTTAGACGTTTATATGTATATAATATTAATATACATACTATTATTTACTCGTTTTACTTACGAAAACATTTTAACTATTATACGATCACAAGCGTTAATTTTTATAAACTTATTATCAAAAGTACACTAGTATATGCTTATGCATTTTCCGCACTTCTGCGCTACTCCGATATTAAACCAAACCTTCATTTCATAGGTTGTCTTTACGAACCGTTGTTCGCTATCGTGTGATTTTATTCTAGAATTTTCTTCCTGCGATTCACCAATATAAGGTGAGTTCATAGCTCTACTTTTAATTGTTTTGAATAATTGTTTTATAACTTGGGGTGAGAAACATTGCTTGTTTTTAAAACTGGACACAAGTACTATACGTGAGAAATTCCCCGTTTACGTGTTGCCTAAGTAGCGTTTAGACCACTATTGCCCGAATTATCATGAACTGTTAATCACCTTTAACCGACTGGCTGGTTAAGTGAGCGCGAGTGAATAAATAGATCTATTGGGACTAATTATCCCTATCCGGGTAAGAAGCACTTACTAGTCCGAGTTTGCCAAGGACTAACGGATATATGTCATGTCGAAACTAGTTAGGTGGTCTTTGGTCGGACACCTGAAGGGCAAGCCTTTATAGCACTGTACATGCTATCTTTCAGTATTAGCTTCAGTGTCATGAGCTTAGTGCAACGTAAATGCCTCTTTATGTGAAGTTGTATCTCCTATAACTGTCGCATACGTTTTGATAATCTTGTGGTCCACATTAATTACGTTTGAACAAAACCTATGAATTCACCAACTTTATGTTGACGTTTTAAGCATGTTTTTCTCAGGTGCTTAGCATGGATGTTGTTGCTTGACTTATGTGAAGTCTATTTGCCCGAACCGGTTTACCAGAAATTTATCTATGTCTTTAAATACCGTTGTTGAACTTATTTAAGCTTCCGCATTTTAACTTTTGTATCTTTTAAATTTGATCAATGTAAAACGTTTAATATCTTTGAATTTATTCAAAACAGGTGTTTATTTTTAAAGTTCCATTTGAGGCTTTCTTTATGCTTTGTACTTGAGATATTCAGTGACGTCACGCCTCCGGATAATAAATCAGACGGGACCCTATTTGGGGGTGTGACAGGAAGCACTTTTGTTTACAGCGAAGTCTTTAAGTTATTCTTTTCTTCAGCTTCTCCTTTCATTCAGCTCTAGTTACCATCCATCCTTCGTCCATCATGCGATAGATTCTGGTATGCTTGGCATGCATCATAGCTTGTTCTCGCCAAATCTTCGTATTCATCTTCTTTAATTGCAACATACTCTTCGTCTTGTCCGAATGAATACTTGATCATCTTGAATCTTCTCATATTGCACACTGGCAGTTCGTGAGCTTCACATAATTCTTGTCTTTAATCATGAGTTTCATTCTCATATTCTAATTCATCGTGATCGTGGTAGGTACTTCAAATAGCCTACAAAACGGTTGGTAAAATGATAGCCAGAGAGAGGTTACGAGTAGAGATTTGATCAGTAATTGATTCTCACGGGTTATATCTGAGCTAATTTATTCTTCACACAAGTACTCAAGTAAATGTGCGTCCAAGGTGTTGCTGATTCCGACGTGTCAAAACCAGCAAGGGGGAAGGAGTAGATTCACCCTTGAGTCTTTGCCTTGAAAGCTTGACATAGGGCATCTTTCTTGAATTTTTTTAAGTTAGGCCATGCCGGGAAGACAAATGTCATAACCGCAGAGAATATCAGCGCTTTAACTTGTGGCTTTTGGGTGCATTTCTTCAAACACATGGGGGAAACGATTTCTTGAGAACTTTAGTATGCATTATTTGAATCTCCAAGGGGGAAACGTTGTGAAAAGAATTATTCAAGCGTGAGAAGATACGTTGCTGATCCAGATAATGCTTACCCCAAACGATCAATCACTAAGCTTATTCTTAAAGGAACAGTAATATTTGATGAGGTATCCTACCAATTCCGCTGTGCACTTAATTATTCTAAACCTATAAGAAAGCTTTGAAACTGCTCAAGAGAGGATTGCTAGTTTGAGGGGAAGCTTTGAAAGCTTCTAAATTAAGAATATGTGGCATGAATTAGGGGGAAGCTGATTTATTGCTAGTTTAGGGGGAAGCTTTGAAAGCTTCTAAATTAAGAATATGTGGCATGAATTAGGGGGAAGCTGATTTATTGCTAGTTTAGGGGGAAGCTTTGAAAGCTTCTAAATGAAGATTATGTGGCACCAATTAGGAGGAAGCTAATCCAGAAGCTTCTCCTTAACCAGAAGTGTATGAGTTACTTAGTTTGTGCCTATTACAGTATTTCTCTTACAAGGTACTACAAAGATGATTCATGTTGGAGTGCAGACTTGAAGTCAAACACCATAGAAGACGTCATCAGTATTGGAAGCTTCATGGAAGTTCTTGTTCTTAATCATTATGTACTTGTTAGGAAATTATTGTAAGTAATTCTGTATATCGTCCCGTGGGGGAAGATTGTTAGGAATTCACTTTACGTGACGACATTTACAGAATTACCATTGTTTACCATATCACCACACACAGGGACTAGTATAGTCAACATAGGATTCTTATGTAATGTGTGGTGGTATAAATACCCCTCTATGGCTTCCATAGAGGGGTTGAGTCTTTTGTATCTTCCATTTTTATACATCTTATTTTACATTTAACTTTCTCTCTCTACTCTCTCTCACTAAAATGGCTATCATGTGGTTTGACTCACCAAGACCACCGGATCATAGTTTTCGTGTTTCTTTCAATTGGTATCAAGAGCCATGGCTACACACTCTGGACTCAACTAGGATTTTTGATCCTTCACCCTAAAAAATTAGGCCCTGAACAAGCATTGTTGGAAACAATGAAATGTACACCCCATTATAACACTTAGAAATCCTTCTCATATTGCCAAAAAGTTTTTGACTAACGGTAGGAGCAATATAAGTTCTTTTGTGAGGTAGAAAGCTGTCTTTTGTGATTGTTTCAATAAAGATTTGTATAAATCTTGGGATACATTAAAAATTAGACTGTTATCTATGTTTTTCAAACCTGCCAACAAAATCAATTTTGAAAAATTAAAGGTTCTGTTTGTGGCCAAGCAAATGATAGCAGTGGCTATGTTGCTACTAAATTGATCCCAAGCAGTTTTCTTAGCACTCAAACAATGAAGGATGGTATGAATCAAAAACCTCCATTGAGGGGAAAAGTGTCCCTTTTGAAAAGTTAATTGTCGAATTGGACCACACTCCCGATAAAGAGCAAGTTGCTCAAAAAATTTTCATATTAGGCAAAGATACTAATTACCATCAGAATCTCTATCTTAAGATGCCTCCTTATAATGATGCTATCAGTAACAATCTTAACCTCCCATCAAGGTTTAGAAAGATATTTCCATCTCTTCCATTCTCAGATTGCTTGCAGAAGGCATTTTGCCAAACTGAATGGATAGTGAAACATAGATGGTTGATTATCAGTACGAGCATACTTAATAGAGTAGAATTTGGAAAAATCCTCTCATCTATGAAATCCTTCACTTCCCCTTATAACACCCGAGTTTTTTAGGTCATATTACGACTCCGTACTTTCGTCATTTTAATTTTCTTTTACTATTTACTCTAGACTTTATCTAAATCCCAAGTAGCCATTTAAATAACATTTATATCGCGTTGAGCTATAATATTTTAACGTTTGCTAGAAAACGTCAAATACACTCATCAAGGCTTTACATAAGTCCATTCTACTCATCACTTAATTTACATACGCGACAAGGGAAGTTGGGAAATGTCACTTATTTGATCAAAGTAAAAGGGCTCAAAACAAACATCACCAACATGTAGCTTATATAAATTAGAGAGTATGAAAATCCCTTAAGAAAAATAAATTCCCTAACTTATAGCATAATCGGCAAAATAATTGTTTAAACCCATAACACGTTATTTTTTTTTCAAAACTTAGAAGATACACCAGAAAATCCATTCCTAACTTAACCCTTTTATCCAACATATAAAAGCCCATCACTCTTTTTCTCCAAAACCCACATAGTCTCGTGATATACCTAGCTCCTACCCCTCTTTTTCCTTTTCACTTTTCTAATAGTAAGTCACTTTAAAACACTGTGTTGGGACTATGTTGAATTCAAGAAATTCCTTGCCATGTATGGCTTAACATTCTAACGTGACTCCAAAAGGGGGACACTATACATGTAATTCTTTGTGTCTATAAGAAGAACATAGGACAAGGTTGAGATATTCACAAATTCACACAGCAACTCAAATCAAAATTCTTCATGTGTTCTTTCCCATTGTCCATTTAGTTCAGCCTACACACCCACCATCTTTTCACCTTTCGTCTTCTCCATTAAATCCTAAAAACCTAGAAACCCTAGTACCAAAATTAAGTCCTTGTTAGTCTTTTTTTGTCGACGAATAAACAAGCAGAAAGGGGTGATTGTTGGAGTTAACAAGATGGTCAAGAGGGATTTAACTTTGGAAGTGGGTTGTGTTACGAAGAGTTTTTAAACGCGAAATTAGGGTTTCCTTTGGTTTTTAAAGCAAGGGTTTCAGTTGGGTGTAAACAAGAACCAATTCCTCCTCAAATCTTTTTGTTTTCACGCATTCATCTAGGAGTAGTGTGAGCTATCCTTTCTTGTTAATTATCTTCCAATACAATAATTCAATTCTGCAATGTCGTATTGGTGCGGCTTGAAATCCTCTAAAAACAAAAACATTGTTACTTCCTAAACATCCAACTCGAATAACATAAAATCTTTATGAAACTGTGAAACGACAAAAACAATAGGGGCCCATAGTTATAATAGGGTGTTGATGTAAAACCATCCCATAGATAGTTTTAGATGCGTTGGCTTAGAGAAAAGGAAATCGCGTATAGTTATTTTGTTACATTGTTAATAAATATAACAACCTGGTAGGTCGACTTTAGGACTCAAAACGACCCAACTAAACTAAGAGGTAAGTCCAGTGCTTAGGGGCATTTTATAGTCGACATGGTATGTTACATTTAGCAACTCGAATCACTAAAAATGGTTAAGAAAATGAACTCGCAATCATGGCCCAAAGTTAGTACTGCTGTCACGCAGTTAATACTGTCAACAGAAAGTTCGACACCCCCTACTTTAGCCTTATTTTTGACTTTGACCCATTTTCGACCTAGATAATGACCATATCACGCAAAACTTATAAAGGATAATTGATAACCAGTAGGCCATAGAATGCTAGGGTATTCTTAAATCGTTCTAACGATAAGTAATGAACCCACAAACTGCTTCCAAAAACTCAGGCCTCGCACGCTAAAAATAAACTATAACACTTATTTTTCTAAGTATAAACTACCCTCGTGACTCGCCTATGCTTAGCACTATTTTTAACTATTCAAACGACATTCTTAGACAGAACTTACTTAACGAAAGTTGTAGATTACACAACTAAGATTTCAAATATGTTTTAGTTTTCCATATCGTCAATTAACGAACCCATAAACTAATCGTAAGACTCTAAGAGGACTCATGATAAAACTTAGTAATTTATAAGCTTAATTCAAAAGGAAAACGTCGATGTTTCATCTAATTATTTAACGCACTTAGGGACCAAACCAAGGGCTGACCTAAACTAATAATTTAAAGTATGTACAACCTAGTTTCTTAAATGCCCGAAGTCATAAATTATATACTTACGGTTTAACCACGTTGACCCGATAAAGTTGACTATTTTAAAATGAGGAATTGTTTTCAAATGTCATTTAATTCATTTATAACTCAAGCACACACTAGGGACAAGATTGCAAGTATTTATATTATTATTTTTCCGTTTAGTGAATATGTATTATTTATTCATAGGTTGCGGATAAATCCTTTTTGCATCGTTTTTCGTACCACTACTTTGCTTCTACGCTATCATTACTTAATGTGAGTTCATAGCCCCATGTTTTACTATATCAATGATTTATAACTTTTGGGGTAAGAAACATGCTTTGTTTTTACAAATTGGACGTAAGTGTACATTTTACCATGATTATGTGTTTGCCCAAGTAGCGATAACCCTTTGAGCCCATTATCATGAACTGTCAATTACTTCGTGTGAGCGCGAATGTTATAAATAGATCTATTGGGGCACATCCGGGCGAGTAGCTCCCACAGGCAATGTGGCAATATTTATATTGCATTCATACATGTCGAGCTTCGGTGTCATGAGCTTAGGGAAACGTAATCACATTTGTGATATTTGCATATGTTGCATTATCATACACTTGAAAATCTTACGGTCCTATATTTCATTTACATAAACCTATGAATTCACCAACTTTATGTTGACGTTTTAAGCATGTTTTTCTCAGGTCAATGATGCACGAGGTGCACAAGATACATTGGGATAGTCTTTTGGGTGTCATGCATAAAGATTTGGAGTCATTATATTTCGGGACGATTGTTATGATCTAGAATCTTTATTTCAAATGTTGAACTATTTAAGCCTTCGTGCTTTGTATCAAACGATTTCAATAAATCCAATGTATCGTATTTTAAACGACTCTTTTTGAGGTCGTTCTCATATCTTGTGCTATTGATCTGTAATGTAACGCTCCCGGATACACATCATTCCGCTGCGACCCAATTTGGGGGTGTTACAGAGTGGTATCAGAGCCAAGGTTATAGAGAACCAGGTCAAATGTTTTTACTTGGACTATAACCGTTTTCAAACATTGCATCATACAAAAGGTTTTCACGGGACATACATATACTAGTTGTTTGCATTAGTAATTGTACTAGATGCATACATGACATACACTATCGAGTTGCATTAGTTGGTTATACTAGATGCTTACATGATTCATATACGTGTTCATATTATACTACGTATATTACTATAAGGGTCTTAAATATATACACATATATATGCTTACATTCCCTTACGCATACTCTACAATTATTTATATAAGGGTTATTTATATAAATACTAGAACAATTCTCAAAACATTACGAATAACACAATGGTCTAAAACTCATACTCAACCTCAACACATTATTTCACAACATTTCACTTTTGAAACACGACTTTTGGAATGGAACAAATTTTAAATTATTACTCTGTGATTTTGAAGAATCATGCCTCCTAGAAGAGCTCCAGTTGCCAGAAGAGCTCCAGTTGCTAGAAGGGCCCCATCTGCTAGAACCGCCAACAATCCTGCTAGAAATGCTAGCACTACTACTGATGCACCAATGAGTGCTGTTGCCATCAATCAGCTAATCGAAACACGAGTCGCTGAAGCACTCGCAAATCAAGAACAACTAAGGAACAACGGCAATGATGATGACTCCTCTGATGATGATGATGAGGAGGAGGAGGCTTCTGAGGAGGAGGAGGCTGAGGAGGAGGAGGAGGAGGAGGAGGAGCATCTGGCTCCGACCAACTCTGTTGTTGCACCCGTTGTTGACCATGTCCCCTCTTCTGAGGAGACAGAGCCGTTTGAGACTGATGAGTCTGCACCTACACCTAGATCATCTCAGACTAGAGTCCCTTTTTCTTAGACACGTCTTCGTAGGGCACGGAAGACTGTCAGACTTGAGCCACCGATGTCATCATCTATGGAGGCACGCATTGCTGAGTATGCGGTTGCACCTACACCACCATCACCACCACCATCTCCACTATCACCTTGGTCATCTCCATTACCCCAGATTCCCTCACCACTACTACCACCTCCACTATCATCACTACATTTACCACCACATGTACCCACGTCATTACCATTACCATCAGCACCACTACCACCACTACCAGCCTCACTGTTCATACCACCACTAGTCGACCGTAGGGAGGACACTCCCGAGGTCGAGTTACCACCTCGTAAGAGGTTATGTCTGACTACTCTCACATCGAGGTATGAGGTGGGAGAGAGTTCGACTGCTGCTCCTAGACCTGCTGGAGGTCATGGGATAGATTATGGGTTTGTCGGCACTCTGGATGCCGAAGCCAGACGACAGAGAGTCGAAACAGTCGGTTATGGGATCAGAGATACTTGGGTAGACCCGAGAGAGACTACAAAGGAGGTTGCACCAGTGACCCTAGAGGGAGTCAACACTAGGGTGACTGAGCTTACTGCAGTACAGGAGCAGGAGACCCAGGAGATTTATGCTGTGATTGAGGATACCCAGGATCGACAGACTCAGATATATCAGACGGTGGATACATTGGTCGATGATAGTCGGTACCACTATGAGACCGCCCGACTTTTGGACCAGGAGGCTCTAGTCTCCCGAGAGGCTTGGGCACACTCTATAGGATTTAGTTCGGCTGTCCACTTTGAGCTTCAGGGATACAGGACACACGTTTGGACGCAGGATCATCGTATGGATGTGCAGGATTCATTGATAGCAGCTCTGACTTCACAGGTTTCATCACTCCAGGGACATCTGGCGACGGCACTAGGAGAGATCCCAACACTTCAAGCTAGGGAGCAGGCTCGTACGGATGCTCCTGAGGACACCGGTAGTAGTTCCTAGGTTATTTTCATATTCATAGCTATCATTGTAGCCGGCTAAGTATTATGGGTTTCATTCCCAGCTAGCACGGTAGTAGGACCTGTATTGTTTTTATTTATTTCTTGTATCAAACAAATCATGTATGTTTTCCAACTATATATGAGATGTTGTGTTATGTTATGTTGATCTGAAGTATGTGATGTGTTGTGATCCCAGTCATATTATATAATCACTGTGTGATGTAATCTTGTTATATATTGTACCTATGTCATGTGTGATGTTTATAAAAACTCACGTGCTTTATTGTTGTGATTTAGAACAACATGCCACCAAAAGAACTGCAAGAACCGCAAGAGTTGCTGCTGCTACTACTACGACTGCTGTAGCTGCTACCCCAATGACTACTGCTGCCATTGAGCAATTGGTAGCCGACAGAGTTTCCGCGACACTTCTTAACCATGACACTCTCCGAAACAGCACGAATGGTCATGGCGATGGAAGCCATAATTCTGGCACCGGAACCAGAGGAGCTACGCGCACTCCGCGTGAGTGTACGTACAAAGATTTCCTGAACTGTCATCCACTTAACTTTTTAGGGACTGAAGGGGTAGTTGTGCTATCCCAATGGTTTGAAAGGATGGGAATCCGGGTTCAACTTAAGCTAACTGTGCTCCAGAGAACCAAGTTATGTTAGCACACTTCACTTTAATTGGGAGTGCCCTCACTTGGTGAAACTCCCACAGAAGGCGGTTACACAAGAGTTGGCTTATGCCATGGACTGGAAAGGCAATTGAAGATGTTGTTGACGATAATTCTTACCCAAGGGTGAATCAAAGTTGAAATCAACTCTGGAACCTAAAGGTAAAGGGTACTGATATCCCGAGCTACACATTGGGTTTCCAAGAGCTTGCATTGATGTGTGGACGTATGTTTCCTGAGGAATATGATGAAGTTGAGAAGTATGTGAGTGGACTTTCTGATTTGATCCGGGGAATGTGATTTACATATCGACCACAGGGGGGAAAACAATGGATAGAGGTAATCGAGTTAGCCATATGATCAGATGAACCAAAAACTCATTCACTATTTACTGAAGCAAGCTGTGCAGAAGAGGGAAGATAGAGTCTATATGCTGAAAAATTCAGGGGTACCAACAACAAAACAAGAGACAGAACACTGGGCGAGCTTACACTGCCGGGACTGGTGAGAAGAGGGAGTACACGGGATCGTTGCCCCTGTGTACCAAAAATGCAATATCACCACAAAGGCCATGTGCTCCCAGATGTAAAAGTGCAAGAGATTGGTATTTGGCTCGTGACTGCAGGAGTTCCGGTCCAAACAATAATAATAACAATCGTGGGAACTCCGGAGCAACTCCAAAATGCCGTTACTTGCTATGAGTGTGGTAAGGGTCACTTGGGGATTTTCTTAATTTCTCTATAAGTATATTATTCTATATGTATGTAAAACTACTATCAGGTACTTCAAGAGAGACGGTCCGAAGTTGAAGAATAGAAACCGTGGTAATCAAGGTGGGAATGGCAATGCCCCAGCAAAAGTGTACATGGTGGGAAATGAGGGAACAATCCTAAACTCCAACGTCGTTACGGGTACGTTTCTTCTAAACAACCGCTATGCTTCTATCTTATTTGATACTGGTGCCGATAGGAGTTTTGTATCTACTACATTTAGCTCCCTAATTGATATCACACCAACTACATTAGACCATTATTACGATGTTGAACTAGCCGATGGGAAGATAATTGGGATAAACACTATCATTTGGGGTTGTACATTAAACTTCTTAGATCATCCCTTCAACATTAACTTAATGCCCGTAGAACTTGGTAGTTTCGACGTCAAAGTTGGTATGGATTGGTTGGCAAAATACCATGCTGTCATTGATTGTGTTAAGAATATCGTTCATATTCCCTGGGGAAATGAAACCTTAATTGTCCATGGTGACAAAAACAACCGGGGAGGCGAGACTCGTTTAAACATTATCTCGTGCACTAAAACACAGAAGTATATGCTAAAAAGACATCATGTCTTTTTGGCACATCTTACTACAATGGAAACTGAAGACAAGTCGGAGGAGAAGCGACTTGAGGACGTACCAATCGTTCAAGATTTTCATGAGGTATTTCCGGAAGATTTGTCGGGTCTTCCACCGACTCGACAAGTGGAATTCCATATTGATTTGATACCTGGTGTTGCACCTATAGTACGAGCACCTTATCGATTGGCTCCTTCCGAAATGAAAGAGTTGTCAGAGCAACTGCAAGAGCTATCCGACAAGGGCTTTATAATACCTAGTTCCTCACCTTGGGGAGCTCCGGTCTTGTTTGTCAAAAAGAAGGATGGATCATTCTGGATGTGCATCGACTACCAGGAATTGAATAAGCTGACGGTGAAGAATTGTTATCCTCTCCCAAGGATTGATGATTTGTTTGATCAATTACAAGGATCCAGTGTTTATTCGAAAATAGACTTGTGGTCGGGTTATCATCAGCTTAGAGTACGAGAAGAGGGTATTCCAAAGACGGTATTTAGGACTCGGTATGGTCATTACGAGTTCCAGGTGATGCCATTTGGTTTGACAAATGCACCTGCGATATTCATGGACCTCATGAACCGAGTGTGCAAACCATACTTGGATAAGTTTGTAATTGTCTTTATCGATGATATACTTATTTATTCAAAGGACAAGAAGGAACATGAAGAACATCTTAAGGCAATTCTAGAACTGCTTAAGAAGGAGGAGTTATATGCTAAGTTTTCAAAATGTGAATTTTGGATTCCTAAGGTACAATTTCTCGGTCACGTGATTAACTGTCAAGGCATTCACGTTGATCCTGTCAAGATCGGATATATTAAAGATTGGGTGTCTCCTAAAACACCAACGGAGATTCGTTAATTTTTAGGTCTTGCTAGATACTACCGAAGATTCATTAAAGGATTTTCAAAAATCGCTAAGCCGATGACCAAACTTACTCATAAGAAAGTCGCCTTTGAATGGGGTGACAAGCAAGAAGTAGCTTTTTAGACGTTGAAGAACAAGTTATACAGCGCACCTATCTTAGCTCTCCCTCAAGGAGCTGAGAACTTCATTATTTATTGTGATGCAATACATAAAGGATTGGGTGTGGTATTGATGCAAAACAAGAAGGTGATTACTTATGCATCACGACAGCTAAAGATTCATGAGAAAAATTATACTACCCATGATTTAGAACTTGGTGCAGTGGTGTTTGCTCTGAAGATTTGAAGACACTACCTTTATGGAACCAAGTGCACTGTGTTTACCGACCACAAAAGTCTACAACACATTCTTAATCTAAACGAGTTAAACATGAGACAACGTCGTTGGTTAGAGTTGCTCAGTGATTACTATTGTGAGATTCGTTATCACCCGGGGAAAGCAAATGTTGTTGCTGATGCTTTGAGCTGGAAAGAGCGAATTAAACCATTAAGAGTCCAAGCATTAGTGATGAATAATGGTTTGGATCTCCCCAAACAAATCTTGAATGCTCAGACCGAAGCACAAAAACCAGAGAATATCAAGAACAAAGATGTAGGAGGTCTGATCAAGAAGGATATACCGAAGGAGAAGTTGGAACCTCGCGCCAACAGAACCCTATGCTTAAACGGCAGGAGTTGGTTGCCATGTTATGGTGACTTAAGGACTGTGATCATGCACGAGTCCCACAAATAAAAATACTCCATCTATCCGGGTTCCGACAAGATGTACCAAGACATGAAGAAGCTATATTAGTGGCCCGATATGAAAGTCGGCATCACCACCTATATTAGCAAATGTTTGATATGTGCTAGGGTCAAGGCCGAACAGCAAAGTCCATCGGGTTTGTTGGTACAACCCGAGATACCCGAATAGAAGTGGGATAACATCGCAATGAATTTTGTCACAAAGCTTCCTAAGTCGTCGCAAGGTTATGACACCATTTGGGTGATTATTGACCAACTTACGAAGTCTGTAAACTTTGTACCAATGAGAGAAACTAACCCTATAGAGAAGTTGGAAATGATGTACCTAAAGGAGGTAGTCACAAGGCATGGAATACATGTCTCGATCATTTGTGATCGTGACCCTAGATTCGCATCAAATTTCTGGAGGTCACTTCAGAAGGCTTTGGGTACTAGCTTGGATATGAGTACTGCATAGCATCCGTAAACTGACGGATAAAGTGAGAGAACTATCCAAACTCTTGGAGATATGCTACATGCTTGTGTGATTGACTTCGAAAATGTTTGGGTTAAACATTTGCCGTTAGTTAAATTTTCATATAACAATAGTTATCACCCTAGCATCAAGGCTGCACCATTTGAGGCACTATACGATCAAAAGTGTCGTTCACATGTTTGTTGGGCCGAGGTTGGAGAAGTTTAACTCACCGGTCTAGAAATAGTTCAAGAGACAACCAAGAAGGTCATTCAGATCAAGCAAAGGATTCAAGCCGCCCAGGACCGACAAAAGAGCTACTTCAATCTAAAGCGTAAGCCAATGGAATTTCAAGTTAGAGCTAGAGTCATGATTAATGTTTCACCTTGGAAAGGGGTCGTACATATTGTTTAAAAAGAAAGGCAACGACGTCATGTGGTTTGTATTGGTTGCATAGTTGACAAAAAAAACAGCGGAAATTTTCGTGAAAACAACCGAACGAGTGGAAAACTTTATGACCGAAAACGAGAAGAAAAAAATACGATTGGAGACGAACGAGTGAAAAACATGTACGATCGAACGAGTGACAAAAACGCAAGAACCGAACGAGCGGAACCGAACGAACGGAATCGAACGAACGGACCGAACTAGCGGATCGAACTAGCGGATCGAACTAGCGGATCGAACTAGCGGATCGAACTAGCGGATCGAACGAGCGGATCGAACGAGCGGACCGAACGAGCGGACCGAACGAGCGGATCGAACGAGCGGATCGAACGAGCGGATCGAACGAGCGGATCGAACGAGCGGATCGAACGAGCGGATCGAACGAGCGGATCGAACGAGCGGACCGAACGAGCGGAACCGAACGAGAAATTTTTTTTTTGGACCGAACGGAAATTTTTTTGTGTGAAGAAACGGGTTTCAGTAAAAACAGCAAAACTTTTTGATCCGTAATCCTTTTTAGGCCCCGCGCCTCTCCAAAGTCGCAGAGAAAAACGTTACGGATCACGCATTAAACACCCTTTTAGCTGGTTAAGGATTTTCGAGGCCCAAAAACTTTTTTACCCATTAATTATTGACATTTTTCAGTTTCTGGAATTTGGTGTAGAACCTGGTATTTGTCTAGCTCACCGGCCACAACTGTATTTTTTTTGGCCTGTTTCAGCTTGTGTGACCTAATTAAAACAAACAACTTTAACCCTAGCCAAAAATATCTGATTTTTCGACAATTAAATCATTGGTCCGCTGAATCCGACTCAACTCATTCACGGTTATCTAGTGATCTTGTAAAATCCCGTTAATTCATTATCGGTTTTGATCATAGACGAGTAAAATCCCGTGAACGTGAATTACAAAACCACAACATCAATCACATCATATCCACTTAAGATCCAACAAATCTTTTACACTTCACAATACACGATAAAATGGAAAAGAAAGATACCTTATCTTCGTTGTATCAGATTCGGAAAAACAACAAATGTCAACTGAATTCCAAGACAAATCAAAAGAAAGTTGCATGGTATCTTTCAACGACTTCATCCCAACACTCAAGTGTCCTTTTAAAAAAACAACTACTTAAAAGGAAGTCGACAGAAATGATTCAAACGCGCATTTGCGACACTCTTTGGTCAAGATCTAGAGACTTTCACGGCACAATGTTCCTGTACAATGATCAAACAATAAAAGCACTTGACAACCGAAGAATTTCAAGAGAATGGACCATGTGTAAACACCCCCAAAAAATAACAACAATGCAGCGAATAACCGACATTGGGTGCTACTATTTCATAATACACAGCGCTAGATACAAAGAGAAAGACCTCTAATGTTTCGTTGTAAAACAATACTCGTTGATTTAAAATCAAAATCTGAATTTTAATATACATTTGTCCCATAGATGGCATCACAATGAAAAGACTTGAATGTAATAGACTCCAATGCTACTTCCAAGAATCCGAGCTATAATTTTCCTGAGAATAACATGCTTAAAAAGGTCAACATAAAGATGGTCGAGTTTCATAGATTAGATTAAATATAATGTAATTCACTTGTAATCTCACAGTACCATGTAAAAACCAGAAAAGATTTTATAAAGATGCACGAGCTACATTTTAGTCACCCCAAAGTACCAATCATATCCCAAAGATTTTATAAAGAATGCACGACAAATTTTATGTCACCAAAAGTACCAATTTATCCAAAGAATTTTTATAAAGAATGCATGACAAATTTTTATGTCACCAAAAGTGTATCCCTGGCGACCAAGCCGGCGTGCCTATAGGATTATTCCAAAATAATATATATAAAGTAGGGACGCAAGAATTATACTCGTGAAAATGCAACACAATGCAGATCACACAAATAACTATATTACATTTACGAACTAAGCTCATGACACTGAATGCTTCGACGATCTTTCTGCAATTAAACTAATATATATGCAATCTGCCCGATTAGATGTCCAAATCCCGGATAAACATCAACAATTCGAGCATGCTATAACGCGATCCCGGTGATAGCTAATCACCCGAACGGGGAGGTCCGTTTCCCAGAATAATCTAATTAAATAACATTCGCAGCTCAAATACATAATGTAATTCCCACCTACATACTAATGCAATTGACATTCATGAATAAATGGGGCTCAACTTGGGTTATTCGCTACATAGGGTGGGCAACCATGTAATCAATACTTGCGTCCAATTTATAAAACAAAATCATGTTGTTGTCCGTTATGAAAACGATGCATATTTTCATCCGCAAAATATATATAAACTGTTTCCAAAACCGATTAAAAGTGAGGCTATGGAACTCATAATATCCTTTAAAAACAATCACATTGTTATAAGACAACACAGTAAGTAAAGAGTTTGTAGACAAGCATGTATTCCCCCTCGCGGGTTTATAAACATTCAAAAGATTGAAAAGCGAGGTTATGAACTCACATTGATGTTGAAGAACGATTGATAGGTAGGCATCTAATTCACTTTGATGATGAAGAATGATTGATAGATAGGCATCTAATATGCACAATACGAACGGAAGACGAAATGGCTCGATCAAGAAGATGCCGCTTAACTTATCAGCTAAGGTCCACTAGCCTAAGATAATGTATTTGGGTTTCCCGATGAATGGTTATGTCAACACGACGCGTTGATAAAGATTTAGATTTTACATTGTAATGGTTTGGTGGTTGGTTAAATAAATAAATTGAAAATATACTCAAAGTGTGTAATACATATTCTTCATATATTACTTATGAAAAATAACCTTTATATCATTCCTACGAGAATTATAACCATAAAAAAACATCAACCCGAAAGATTTATGTAAAGTATATAATAATTTGCAAGTATTTAAATAAAAGATGGCGTGAATAAATAATTAAACTCAATTATTTCGACAGCAATTCAATTGGTAACAGACTTTGTATAAAAGCAGACAATTGTCTTAATGTTATAAATTAAACAACCGATGGTTGTAACCGTTCCTAACCATTATAAAATATAATTTAATATTTTATAAAATTTATGTATCTTATCCTTTAATAAGGTCGTTTCCCCGAAAAACATTTTCGCCTCATTGATAAAGTAAAGTTTTTTTTTAGCTCGTGTCCAGGTTATAGTATAATACTATTTAATAAATCTTTAAAACATATTTAATCCTTTATCGTATTAATCTAAAATAATAAAGTTTTTAGTGAATCTTGAATATAGAAAAATTATGATACAAATTTTTCCGTCATGATTTCCCGTTAATAAAAGTCGTTTTCCATATCGCAAAACTAAACGTTTTCTATTCACTATGTAGGTCGTAATTATTCATGTTTCCAATAACTCAATGGGTTCGCGTTTTCTAGATAAACCTATCTTTATTATCATTATATTATATAAACCAATCAATAAATATTATATTTATTTAACCGATTAAAACCCACCAATTAATATTTATCCAGTTTTAATATTTATTAAAACTTAAGTTATTTTTATTTGTCGTTATGATATATAAACCAAACAAACCCTCGTCGTTTCCTCGTTGATTCGCTAAACCAAACACGTCCGTCATGACTCTCGCTTAAACCATACCCCTCCTTTTGTACCATTAATAACCAAACGCACCCTAATCCATTTTAATAACCAAACGCACCCTAATCCATTTTAATAACCAAACGCACTCTTGTTGGTGGAAACTAGCCAAACGCACCCTTTGTGGGCTGGTGACAGCCAAACGCACCCATGTGGTGCGGCTGCCACCCAAACGCACCCCTATTTTTGAGACTGTCGAACCAAACAAACACCCCCGGCTGTCCCGAGCCTAGCCCGACACCCCGGCTGTTGACAGCCAACACGCACAAGAAGACCCCTATGGTGGCGGTTTTCCACCGAAACACACCGCTTGTTTATATTTATCAACCCAAAAGTCAAAGAACTCACCCTAACTGCCGATAAATAAACTCGCCCAATGCACCCTCTTGGCATGAATATCAAACGCACCCTAAGCTTGATATAAACACCAACCCGAACGCACCTAACATGGTGGTTCACTCCAACCCGAACGCACCCCTTGGTTGTTAAACCCCACGAAACAAGCACCCTTGTTTCTAACAAACCAAACGCAGCCTTTCGCTGCTGACCCGGACCCCATACACACCCCTTTTTGAGTTAATTCAACTCGACACACCCCTGTTGGCTGCGAAACCCAGCCCGACAGCCCAACCCCGACGCAAACCACCCCTCTTGTGGTTGACCCGCGAATCAACCGCACCTTCGTGGTGCTAAACTCACACCAAACGCACCCCATGGCTACTGCCATTTAAACTCCAACCAAAACGCACCCCTTTTAGTTGTTAATAAAACCACACGCACCCTTTGAGGTGGCTGTGGTGGTGCGTGACGAAGTGGCAACGAGGTGACGATGGTATAAGGATGGTGACGATGGTATGAGGAGAATGATGATGGACAGGTTATGATGATTGTGGGAGGTGTGTGTTGTGGTGGGTGTCACGGTAGGGAGTCAGCGGCGGTGAGGGTGGAGTGGGGAGTGATGTGAGCGCGTGAGGGGAGTTGTATGGGAACGAATAGATCAGAATATGGCGGGAGTGTTTTTAGAGTTGGGCCTAAAAGTCCGCCGAAAACTTTTCCGGCGGCGGCGCGTGGTGGCCAGGCGTGGGGGAGCTCGCCGGAGAAGATGACATGGAGGGGGAAGAGAGAATAAAAAGAGTGTGTGTGTGTAATATGTGAGAATGAAAATGAAATGAAAAGTGTGAAAATATATATATATATATATATATATAAAAACTAAGTGACAAGTTATTATAGTTAAGGGGTTAAAAGTGTAACATTTTTATTATAGTTTTGATAAAAACGGTTCGGGACTCATTGTGAGCGGACGTTTTTTTTAAACGTGTGGATTCAACCCACGAAACTTGCGCCATTGTTTGTCCCGCATCATTTTTTCTCTGATAAAAATGATATTATATGTTGAATAATTGTTTCCATAAATATTTTATAACATTTAATATGTTTATATATTGTGAACCGTTTATCTCTGTCAGAATACAATTTTGGAATTCAACTCGAAGTATTCGCGTATCCCGCAACGCTTTTAATTAAAAAGGATGGCCAATTTATTTAATATTTTTTATATACATAAAAACTGATAGATTAAAAACAAATATAATTGTTTATTTTGTTTTCGCTTTGTGTATTGTCGTTTTAATCTTTGCGGTGCTGTATTAAAGCCTTTTCGCTCGTTCAGGTCTCGGGCAAAACCAGAAAATTGACATGGGGGGGGGGGAGGATATCGTTTCACATCGAATTGCTTTAGGGTCCGAGCCGTGAAAACGTGATTTAGATGGTTGTTCTTGTAAGTCAAGCCAGACCTAAAAGTCAAAGGGGTAAAATCGTTATCTTAAAAATCCGAAAATTCTCGGATGTTACACCATGTCTGCTTTTAAAGTACTCCAGACACAGTTTCAGATGTTCATCAAGTCACGGTTTTATTTGGAAGATGAATATGTATGACAAACAAAGCGCAACAAATTCCTACAATAAACAAAAACCTTTCGACCCTTTTCCCCCGATATTCAGAAACCGTAACACACTGATCCAACACAATTGGAATCTGTTAAGAAGTCGATTGTGAAAGAGCACAACATAAAATGGAGTATGAAAGCAGGTTGAATGAAATAAAAGACAATCCAACAAAAGAGGAAAAGACTGATAACGAGTAATGCATTGATGCTAGTTCATTATCAATGAAAAGCAAAGGTACAGAATCCAAAAGACAGGATACAAGCAGCAGATCAGGGAATGATACAAATGTTGATGATGCAGATATCAGAACCCATAAATAATGAAGAGCCAAAGGCTGCGTGTACAAACACTGAGGAAATCATATCTTTGCTACAGGACAACACAAACTGAGCAACCTGAATTCAATAATGAAGGGAAAGGTTGAACAGAAATGCTGAACAATTGTCAAGACATACTCCTAATGCCTGCTAATTAACTGATGACAAGACAATTGAACTCTCAGATCAATCACTCGAGTCTGAAAATGTTTGTCTCAAAAAGATCGTTGCCCAGTTTCAAAAATATTTTAGAAAACTCGAAGCACATTGTATCAATCTTGAACTACAATACAATGGAAAACAATGTTTATAAACATCAGGCAACAAAGTAAATTTTTAAGAAGAAAAAGGTAATGAAGCCAAGTTTTAAAGGATGACATCGATGTAATTGAAACAAAGAATAAACATCGAATTGGAACAAAGTGTGTCAAATTCCACGCAAGAGAATGACAGTTACATAAAGAAAATGAGCACTTGAAACAGACTTACAAGAACTTTTGATTCTATCAAAAGGACACGAGTTCAGACCAAAAACCAGAATGACACTTAATAGAACAACTGAACAAAAAGACCTAATGTGAAAAGCTAAGTAACTAGCTCTGATTCCAGAAAAAGGGTTGCAATTGCAGCAGTGGATAAAAAAAATGATTATAAGGAAACTTACAGAACTAATGTGAATACAAAGTTTTTGCAAAGCCATCAATCTGGGAAACCGGTTTGACAACCAATCAAAAACCAATCCGTTTTAGACAACCGACTCGCGTTTACGTCTGAAAGACCTAGATTTCAAACCAACGGTATTGCCTCCCAAGTTGATGTAACAACTAACTTGTCCCTAAACCAGTCACTACACATTATCTGACCAAAGTATAAGAGAATCTGCCCCTCAAAACTTATCACAAATTGATTGCACCAAGCTCATCTAGGTATAGCTCAAACGACATTGTTTATAACTACTACCTAGAGAAAGCTAAGAAAAAGACACATAACACTCTAGGATCCCGAAAAATTTTTCTGACTCCAAACATTTTTGTTTGCTCGAACATGTCAAAAATGTTGTCCTTTAATGCCAATCCTGACGATTGTGTAATAAAAATTCCTGAAAGAAGTCAACCGCGTGCTAAGGTTCCATCCAATAAGACAACAAACCAGAAACAAACCGTAGAGCTACTAAGGTTGCAATGAAACAAAAAGACAGATCCCAAAAGGAAATAGGTTTACAATCAAAAAGACAACCACTGGCATAGAAAAACAACAAGTCCCTAAGATCTTGTCTTAGGTGGCAACCAACTGTTAGAATCTCGAATACTGTTGTCTGAGATGGGTTCCAACAGGAAAGACATTCGCCTCTAGCACAACAAGGTTAAAGTGAACCCCCAAATGTGTTCAAAGCAGATATGACTTAAACTCAATGTGAAAGCATACCAGGCTCTTTATGTCATAGTGCAGGTTACTCTCTTAGTAACAGGTACATCGTTCTATCCACAGAGGAAGTGACTCAGAGTTTGGTTCGAAAGAAAGAAAGATATCGTCAGAAAACAGGTGCTTCAAGGAATTTTTGATCTGATGATCACAAAATGACGTTTGAAACACAACAGTTTTTCAAGCTCGTTCGACAATGTCATAAGGTGTCCCTGATGAAAATGACACTATCAGGCCCCGATTCATCAATGTTTAAATGATGTACTGTTCACATCAGTTCAGGACCTCGATTCTTCATCATATGACTCTGATCATAACAGTTCAGACCTCGTAATTCACGACCACAAGCTATCAGATGATCCGTCACTTTCAAAGCTAGGTTCCAACCATGTTCCAACTAGCAGTCAAGACAGCTACATCAGACATGAATGGGATTTACTATTCCACCACCTTCACATAGCAATGCTGAGACAACCAGGTAAATTATACAAAATCAAAAATCAGAAATTTTTCAAAAATATTCTTCTGACATCAAATGTCCTCTGTAATCGATAGACATTTTACGTGCTTGAGAATGTTCGATTAACATTGACACGAGTGTGTAAATGAAGTTCGAGCAAGAGTTTAAAGGCTTTCAAAACATGTCATTTCTAATTTTCTAGAATGGCTGTAGTGTGCAAATTGTCAGTACATAAAACCCGGTACATCAAATAAAGGAAATTTTAAACGTTAGCCGTCACCAACGATACAATTAACGTTTCTTCGGTCTTGAGCTTTCTTACAAGACATTCAATGTTTTTAGCTCACGAAAAAGGAAAGTGTATGTTTCATGCGCTTACCCTTATGCGTATAGAAGAGCAATCCTTTAAACATTTGGTTTCAAAAGTTTGAACATAATTTTTTTCATAGAATTTCTCCAATGACATTCATATCTTTCAAAATTGTGTGTTCAACACTCCATCCTCACAATGTTTTTTAAAAGACACCAATTTCTTCTCAAATTGATCTATTATTAGAAGGGGAGTTTTTCGAAAAACAAAGTTTTAATGTTTTTGGATACAGCATCAACGACCATTCTTATGTAGTCAAAACATTTATCAAAATGTCCAAAACCATTCATGCTGCTAATTATTTTTCTCCCACAAGACTTTTCAAGACAAATTTTAATCCACAAGGTATTTCTAAAAAACTAATTGTTTTATTATTAAAATAAGGTGAGAAAATGTATTTAAAATAGATCTAACTGACTCAATTGCTAAACGAAAGAAAAAGTTTTTTGGTCGATCTTATACCACAACATCTTAATTTCACGACGATTTTTGAAGTCTGTAAGGAGTTATGTTTTAGGAATCAATCCTATGATCCAACAGAACGCGAGGATCTAACAATGATAATCCAAAGTTAAATAGCAGTCCTTAGGTAGATGAGAGAGGAATGTATATGGGAATAATGCCGACTTAAGATTGAGTTACCACTGAACAATCACAACAAGGTGTTATTAATGACGTACTTGGTAAAGCATTGAAGGCGTTTAAGAATTTAAAAAGAAAGTATAGAAAAAGGGTGTAAACAAAGAAGCCCATCCAAACAACTTAAGGCAGAAACCGGGTCAATACATATGCTCAGAATCAACAAGTTGAGTGGCTGACATTGAAAACCGACATCATGGAACCCAGTGATCAATGCACACCCTTCCAAACCATTCGGGTTGCTCTTAACAAAACTTGTCTCATATGTCACGGAGATACACATGTTTCTTAATTTTCATCTCACTCGAGATTGTTGATTATTGAAAAGTGGCAAACTCTGCTCCCGAGCCGTCCGCGTACTAAAACAAAATGCACTAATCGAGTTTAGAGCCAAGAGATCAATCAAAATCACGTTAGACACATTTCCATTATCAAACATTTTTGAACATCAACAGTTCACAAGCAGTAATCAAGAGTCCTACGCAATATCAATGTGATATTTGCCCATAACATCGAGTGAAACTAATGTATTCACAATGAAGATGGAAATCCTGCTTGAGCCAGTATCAACAATCTCTGGTAGGTGACTTGCGAGATTCTATATGAATCAAACTTGTGACAACTGGATATCGATTTGGTCCAGTAAATGAATTGACGGTTGATGAATTTTGATAAAAACACGACACTCTCGATGTGTTACAAAAACTCTTTAACGAGTGACACGTCGATTGATTTTCAAATCAATTTTCTCGTTTATCACTAACGTAAACCTGCAGGTCAAACGGTGGTAACGGAAACCTCAATCCCATTCAAATGCTCAATCTACGAAGACATACTATCTAGAAAGCTCAAGATTTAAAGACAAAGACTTCCGCTAACTCTGATTTGAAGCTTTCAAGATAATGCAAAAGTATGAGCATGTTGGTCAAAGACATAAGATCGCAAGATGGCAAAGACGATAAAGACAATGACAAAGGCTCAAAGTCAAGATCGCAAAGCATGAAGGAACAAGCTTACAACAAAGAACAAAGACAAAGACCAAGAACACTCGAGCTTAAACGACAAAAGCAATCTCACTGATCTCATGAAGGAGTGTCATCAATGAACTCACTTCGGGGGAGATTGTTAGCCTCAATTTTATTGAGTCAATAAAGGAAGCTCGTTCCCGTGTTCAAGACCTCACTTCGGGGGAGATTGTTAGCCTCAATTTATTGAGTCGAACAAGGAAGCTCGGTCACTCTACCGTATGGAGCTTCGGTCCTTTAATTAGTTAATGTTGTATTAAAATATAATCAGGAATCGGCTCGATAGTTATTAATCTAATATTGTAATGTTTACGTTTTAATCCCAAACAAAACCCGAGCCCGGGTCCTAGTTAAATATCCCTCGCGTCACATTAAATGTGTAGGGGTATATATATATATATATATATATATATATATATATATATATATATATATATATAGATATTTTCTTTTCAGAAAATATCTCATATATATATAGATATTTTCTTTTCACAAATATCTAATTCTCATAATATCTAAATTTTCCATTTCTAACTCTTTCTCTCAACTCTCTCTCATCTCTCTCTCATTTTTCGCCTCTCTCTCTAGTTTCTTGGATTCGTGGTTCGTGTTATGAAGCTTAAGTAAAACGTAAGATTTAAAGTGAACCAAATTTTCATTAAACTTAAAAAAATAGAATACAATGCTTGAAACTGATAACACTAAAGTAAATGCATAAAAAGTAAGCTGAATTACAAGAAAATTAAAGATGGATTCTCCTCTTTTTAAGCTAACAAGAGTCCTATTTATACTAAATTGCTAAATCTTGGCCTTTTTTTCTTTTTTTCTTCTTTCTCCTTGCTGTGCTTCTTTGTAGACACAAAAACCAGTTGTTTTTGTTGTGTGAGAGTAATCCAAAGTGAAATCCCAGCCTTTGATTCTTCTTCCAAGTCATCTTAGCCATCGAAAAATGCAAATTGTTGAAATTGGTGAGGATTGCCAAGGTGGAATGGCTTCATGTGACCTGGGATGGATAGTGGAGGAGGGGGGAAATGTTTATCCAGGGGTTTTTTTGAGGTGGGGGGATAAAACGGGTGTTGTTTGGGGAAGACAATCAAAAGGCGGGAAAGGTGGGTTTGACTGGGTCAAGGGATAACAGGTGTAGGTTTGGGTAAAAGTCAAGTTAGGCCCTCCAAAGTTATAAGGTGTATTGCAATCTTGGTCCTTGTGGTGATATAGTTTATGAGGGTTGGCAAAAACAGTCCTTGAGGGTTATAAGTGCTATTGCAGAAGTAGTCCTTGAATAATACAAGTTTAGGGGGTTGGCAGGAATGCCCCTTAAAGTTGTATTTCACTTAAATTGCACTTTTTACCCTTGAGTCTTTTATCCTTGTTATACAACTTAAGGATTTGGCAATTTTGATCCCTCAAGTTGTATTTTTCTTTGCTTTGACTTTCTTTTGACTTTGACTTTTCTGGTGACTTTTTGACTTGGTTGACTTTTTGGCTTTAATTTGGCTTCGTCTTTTCACACTTTTCCATTCCGTGCTCAGTTTTGTCATTTTTGGCTTTGTTTTTCGTCCTTTTGTGTGATATCCGTTTCTTGCACAATACAAATGCAAAACAAACATATATTTGGCAGATTTTGTCTGTTTTTGGTCATCTAAGTCCATTTTTAATGGAAAAAGGTATGTGTAATTAAGCACATACCAATCGAGCTCGAGTATATGTTTTTTGTTCGAGCTCGAGCTCGAAGCTTGTTTTGGCCATTTTTTACTTGTCTGATAACATCAAATATTTAATACTTTTTAGTAGCAAAATACGTAACATTTCACAATTTCAGGTCATTTACGACTTCAATTATCCATTTCTAGGCTTTTGCGCGTTTACTTTTAATTTTTACCGTTAAGCTAAATCACGTAAACTAAAAATGAGCATTTAACGTAAACGGGCATCAAACAATTAAATGTTTACGTCACGTAAGTGTTATAAAGTTATTAGGATGATAATTTATAACTTTACGCTTTTTATTTTTATTGGTTACGTAAAATGTTTACGTAACGCATTAAAACTACACTTTTGCATGCATGGCTAACCATAAACCCACCTATACTTCAACTAATACCCACAATACTCAAAAATATCATAAAACCTTGTCTAATTTAGCCCCTAGACGAAATTTGTACATATACAACACATACACTTCAAATTAAATCCAACAACTATCCACTAACATCATATAAACTAGTATTTCCTTTAACCACTTGATCAAGAACTCAAACTAGCTTTATCTTGTCTCCCCTACATCTTCACATACACGGTTACAAGCAAAGACACAAACAAGGCATGCACAAGACCTTTCAAATCATTCTTACATCTTACTTACACCAAACATGTTTGGTCTCCTACATACCATACTTGTTCCCTACATACACCTAGGGGTGGCAATTTCTGACCCGACACAAAACCCGATCTGAAACCGACACAAAAATTAACAGGTTCAGATTGAGTCTAATAGATTTTGGGTCGGGTTTGGGTCGACCCATCTGACCCATTTATTAAACAGGTTAGGTTCGGGTTGAGAGTAAATTAAGCGGGTCGACCCGTCAAACCGTTTAAGATTTTTTTCTAAAATTTAAAATTATTTATGTGTTATTATATGTGTTAAATGGGTTAAACGGGTCGACCCGCAAACCCGTTTAACCTGTTAACCCGTGTAATGTGCCAACTTTTGTATATAAAACAGGTTAAATGCGTCAACCCGAAACCCGTTTAACCTATTCAACCCATGTAACCTATTTAACCCGTCAACCCAAGTATATATACGGGTTAAATGGGCCAGGTTCGGGTTATGTGTAAACAGGTTAGGGTTGACATAGTTGGCCTGATTATTTAAATGGGTCAGGTTCGAGTTGGAGTTTTCTGACCCGCCAACCTGCCAATCCGAACCCGCCAACCCGAACCCAACCCGATTTGCCACCCCTACATACACCACAACCTTACAAGACCTAGCAATATAAAATTTCATAATCCATGCCCATTAAACCTTCAAAACTTACGGCAAGGTTTTGGTTCCAAAAATAATTTCATAACTCTCCACTTAAATTACTTTTGCTTAAACAAATGTATTCATTAACCAATAAACAAACTCTAAAGCATTAACCATAGGATTCTAGGTTCTATTTTGTCCCTTCTTTTCACTACTACACGACAAGCCACAAGAATCAAGCAACAAGAGCATGTCTTGTAAGATCACATCCTAGTATGTCCCCTATGGTTATTTTAAATTAAACACCATGCTTACTTGGTTCATAAAAGGGTAAACATTTCATTCCATCTCATTGTCACCAAGTAAAAACACATAATCTCTATCAAAAACCATCCAATACCTTCGGCTCAATATCTCCACTCAAAACAATTCATTACTTTGATTTTTAAGGTCATACAAGTATACTAGGGTTAATATATATCATATCTAAGGTCATTCAAAGAGTATTGGAAGCTTGGTTTGGTGATTAAAAAGGGTTTTCACAAGGAAAAGGAATTAGGGTTTTCTTGGTTAAGTTAGGGTTTTGTGGAAGTAATTGGGGTTATATACTTATGTCTTGCTTGTTTATTATCATCACTCATCTTCATTAAGGTCTTTTAAGAAGCATAATCTTTTCAATATGTTAATTTCATGTTTTATATAATTGTGTGTAATTAAATCATCACCTAGGTTTATTTTATGAAGTTATAAAATAAAAACTTGTACATACATATACGAATTACTTTTATTTTGCTGTTAAGATGATGTTTAAAATATGTTAATATGTTTAAAACAAGGATTTACAAGCCATGGATAAATTATATAATTATTTGTCAAGTTTATGATTAATTTATTTATTTTATAAGTTTAGATAAGAAAAGAAATATGTGGATAAATTTTTCTTGTACAATATGGACTTATTATGAATAGACAACAATGTAGAGGACTTAATTTATACACAATGGTGAATTTATAAATTAGAGGATTTATGGTAACTTTTATTAAGTTTAAAAGTGTATAAAACAATTAATTAAACTTTAAATGTTAATGTTCATTCAAACCCTATTAAATTATTTTTATATTTTAATAAAAATAGTACATCTCATAAGGATCGTAATCATATAAGAAACATGAAAAACCGATCAATAACGAAGGAGTTAATGATTTTTACAAGATAAATGAGTGGTATAAAAGTGTTTTTTTATAATACTAAGTTTTAGAAAAACTATATAAATTCGAACCTGAGCAGAATTTTTTATATTTTTTTTACGAAAAATACAATAATTTTGTGATTTTCAAAAAATATAAGAAACGTGGAAAACCAATGGATAAAGAACTATTATGTATTTTACATGTTTTTAAGTAAATTTAAAAAAAAAAAAAAATATGTAAAGTAACTTCTAAAGCAACTTTATAAAAACTCTAAGATTTTAATCTGATATAAATGGAAGCTATTTATCTGATAAAGTAGCAACTAATTAGGATTTCAAAACTATAATACATTAAAACGGATGTAAAAATGAAGAAGGATACGCTATTTACTAGATTACAAATAAAAGTACATTTATAAAGTATTTTATAAAAAGTTGCTACTGTTCATAAATAGTGGGCTATTGGAATTAATTTTCTTAAATGAGTTTTTAAATTATGTAGACGTGGACATAAGAATCACTAAAAACCAAATTAAAACGAAAGAGATACAATTAATAAACGATTTCAACAATTAAAATTTATAAAAAGTAATTAAAATTTATAAAAAGTATTTTTATAAATTTTCACTTACTGTTGCTGTTCATAACAGTACATACCAACATAATAAATGTAAAATTTGATTTTATTTTTCAAATACGATTCCATACATATAAGGAATGTTAAAAACGAGATTAAAACGAGAAAGATACGACGTTTTTACTAAAAGTAATATTTATAAATGTTTTTAACTTTATAAATGTTATTTTCTCAAAAAATTAAATTATTTATATAATAAAATTATATAAATAATACATCAAGTATTTTTGGCAAATAACAAATCATTGGACAAGTATATCATTTTTATAATTACAAATACATGGACATTTATTTTACAAGTACAAATTAAATTGTTTAATTTTATAAATTAAACAAATACTTTTAGGTGGTGATGTAACTATATAGAATCATATGTGGTATTAGTTATTCAAAGTACATGGTACTTATACGACCTATATTTAATTAGGTTGCATTCAGTCATATCCGTGACGTTTTTATTCACTTGATTCATATACTTCAGTTTATTCACTAAGGTGAGTTCATAGCCCCATGTTTTACTATATCAATGATTTACAACTTTTGGGGTGAGAAACATGCATTGTTTTATGATTGGACGCAAGTGTACATTTTTACATGATTACGTGTTTTCCTAAGTAGCGATAACCCTCTGAGCCCATTATCATGAACTGTCAATTACTTTGTGTATGCACGAATGTTATAAATAGATCTATTTGGGATTGACATCCCCGTTCGGGTGAGTAGCGCTCACTGTGCAGGTTTACCGGACAACAAACGTATACCATGTCGGATTTAGGATGTTGCGGGTTAGAACATCATCAAGGACAGTGTTGGCAATTTATATTGCAATTCATACATGTCGAGCTTCAGTGTCATGAGCTTAGGGAAACGTAATTACATTTTGTGATGTTTGCATCTGTTGCATTATCACGGGGAAAATCTTGCGGTCCTACATCATATTTTACATAAACCTGTAAATTCCAGACTTTATGTTGACGTTTTAAAGCATGTTTTCTCAGGTCAATGAGGCACGAGGTGCTAAGGATACATTAGGGATACTCTTTTGGGGAGTCACGCATAAAAGATTTGGAGTCATTACACTTTGGGATATTTGTTATGATCTAAAATCTTTGTTATCTAAATGTTGAACAATTTAAGCCGTTGCGCTTTGTATCAAACAATTTCAATAAATCCAATGTATCGTATTTCAAACGACTCTTTTAGAGGTCGTTCTCATATCTTGTGCTATTGATCTATGATGTAACGCTCCCGGACTAATTGTTCTGCTGCGACCCTATTTGGGAGTGTTACAGATTGGTATCTAGAGCCAAGGTTATAGAGAACCAGGTCAAATGTTTTTACTTGGACTATAACCATTTTTAAACATTGCATCATACAAAGGGATTTTCATAGGACATTCATTCAGACTTGTTGCATTAGTTGGATATACTAGATGTTGCATGTTTCACATACGTGTTTATAATATATTAAGTATATTTTATTAGTCTTATATATGTACTCATGTAAACTCTGTTTGGGTGTTACAGATCTAGTCAAGTCATCGGATTCAACATCATCCGAGGTTACGTACACGTCTATATCATCTCACGAAGACCCGCTAGCATGGGCTGTGGACTTTTTTAGACTCCGGGAGCCCGACTCACCAGAGGCTGCACCGGCATCACCAGACTACGTGCCTGGCCTTAAGGAGCCAGAGCAGGCACCACCTTCCCTAGACTATGTTCGTGGTCCAGAGTACCCCGAGTACCTAGTACCAGCTGATGACGAGATCATTGCTGAGGATAAGCCTTACGCTGATTATGCCTCACCTGCTGCCCTGTCTCCAGGGTACGTAGCTGACTCGGATCTCGAGGAGGATCTTGAGGAGGATCCCGAGGAGGATCATGAGGATGGTTCGGTAGACTATCCAGCTGATGGAGGTGATGACGATGATGATGATGACTCCCCTGATGATGACGAGGAGGAGGAGGAGCACCTGGCTCCTGCCGACTCTGTCATTGCACCCACTGTTAATTATGTTCCCTCTTCCGAGGAGACAAAGCCGTTCGAGATGGATGAGTCCGCGGCGACACCACCACTACCACCACCTGCATATTGTACCACTACTAGGATGTCTATCCAAGCTCAGGCACCTATGCCTTTTCCATTAGGGAAGGAGGTTGAGAGACTTCTTGCCTTACCTACACCACCATCATCACCACTCATTTCACTATTACCACCCTCTACAGAGGAACGCATTGCTAGGTGTTTGGCTGCACCTGCACTTCCATCAGCACCACTTCTTATAGTACCTCACTTATATGGTAGCCCTAACCATGTGTGTGCACCTCCAGGCTTCAGAGCTACCATGGGTAGATTGAGAGCCTCATCACCATCCACTCATCATTCACTACATTCATCACCACCACTACCACCTCTACCATCATTACTATATTTACCACCACCTGTACCCACATCATTACCAGTACCATCACCACCACTACCAGCATCACTATTCATACCATCACCAGTCGATCGTAGGGAGGACATTCTTGAGGCCGAGTTACCACCTCATAAGAGGTTATGTCTGACTACTCCCACATCGAGGTATGAGGTGAAGGAGAGTTCGACTGCTACTGTTAGACCTATTAGAGGTCATAGAGCAGACTATGAGTTTATCGGCACTATGGATGCCGAGATCAGACATCAGAGAGCCGAGGAGGTTGGCTATGGTATTAGGGATGTCTGGGTAGACCTGACAGAGGCTGTTGAGGAGGTAGCACCAATGACCCTTGAAGGGGTCAATGATAGGGTGACCGAGCTTGCTGCGGTTCCAGAGGAGGACACTCAGGATATTTATGCTGTGATCGAGGATGCTTAAGACAGACAGACTCATTTATCACAGAGAGTCGACGTATTAATCAAGGATAGATAATTTTACCATGAGACTATGTTATTGATAGAGCAAGAGGCTCTAGCTTCTAGAGAGGCTTGGGCGCATTCGATAGGCTTGAGTTTGGCAGTTCACTATGAACTGTAGGCATACAAGACTCACACACAGATATAGGATTACCGCATCGCTTTGAAAGAGTCCTTGACAGCGACATTGGTCGCACAGATTTCACTTCTACAGGGACAGTTGTCGGCAGCTCTAGGACAGATCCAGGCACTTCAGGCTAGAGATCCGACTCATGCAGATGAGCCCAAGGGCGCTGATAGTTGTGCCTAGATTTACCTTTTCATGTCATGTTGTAGCTATCTTTATGTTAGCGGGCTAAGTATTATGGGTTTTATGCCCAGCTAGCATGGCAGTAGGATTTGTACTATTTATTTCTTGTATCAGATAATCATGTATGTTTTACTGTTATATATGATGTGTTGTATTATGTCATGTCGATCTCAATTCTATTATGTGTTGTGATCTCAGTCATGTTATATAATCACTGTATGATGTGATCTTTTTATATGTATGTTATAAACATATTATGTTGTGATGTTTATGAAAGCTCATGTATTTTATATTGTTGTGATTTAGAACAATATGCCACCAAAGAGAACCTTTGTTGATGCTGCAAGGGCTGCTGCTGCTGCTGCAAGTTCTGCCGCTGTGGCTGCTGCCCCTAGGACAACTGCTGCTGTTGAGCAACTGATCGAAAAAAGAGTGTTTGAGGCACTTGCTAATCATGAAACTCTTCGAAATAGCACTAATGGTCATGGCGACGGAAGCCACAATTCTGGCACTGGAATTAGAGTAATTGTACGCACTTCGCGTGAGTGTACATACAAGGACTTTCTAAATTGCAAGCCCCATACTTTTAAGAGTACTGAAGGAGTGGTTGTGCTATCACAATGGTTTGAAAAGATGGAGTCAATATTCCATATCAGCAACTGTACTGCGGAGAACCAAGTTAAGTTTGCTACATGCACTTTCCTTGGAAATGCTCTAACATGGTGAAACTCCCACATGAAGACTGTTACTTAAGATGTTGCTTATGCTATGGACTAGAAGGCAATAAAGAAGATGATGACAGACAAATACTACCCAAAGGGTGAAATCAAGAAGTTAGAAATTAAGCTCTGGAACCTAAAAGTAAAAGGTACTGATGTCGCGAGTTACACTCTGCATTTTCAAGAGTTTGCATTGATGTGTGGAAGGATGTTCCATGAGGAATCGGATGAAGTTGAGAAATATGTTGGTGGACTTCCTGATATGATTAGGGGAAATGTAATGTCATATCAACCCAAGACGATGGAAAAATAAATTAAGTTTGCTAACGATCAGATGGATCAAAAAGTCCTCACTATTGCTAAAAGACAAGCTGAGCAGAAGAGAAAGTTAGAGTTTAATGTTGGAAACAATCAAGGGCACCAACAACAAAATAAGAGACAGAACACTAGGGGGGCTTACACTGCTGGCCCTGGTGAAAAGAGGGAGTACACATGATCATTTCCCTTGTGTACAAAATGCAACTATCACCATAAAGGACGATGTGCACCCAGGTGTAATAAGTGCAAGAAGATCGGCCATCTGGCTTGTGACTGTAGGAGTTCTGGTCCCAATGGTAATAATAACAATCGTGGGAACTCTAGAACGACTCAGAATGCTGGCACTTGCTATGAGTGTGGTGTTTAAGGGTACTGATAAGTATAGAATACACATATCCATTTGTACCTAAAATAACACAATTAAACCCAAAACAGACCAAAAATGGCAAAAATATGCTTGTATTTGTGTTTTACAAACCCAGACTCCAACTTCGTTACGGGTATGTTTCTTCTAAACAACCGCTATGCTTCTATCTTATTTGATACTGGTGCCGATAGGAGTTTTGTATCTACTACATTTAGCTCCCTAATTGATATCACACCAACTACATTAGACCATTATTACGATGTTGAACTAGCCGATGGGAAGATAATTGGGATAAACACTAACATTTGGGGTTGTACATTAAACTTCTTAGATCATCCCTTCAACATTAACTTAATGCTCGTAGAACTTGGTAATTTCGACGTCATAGTTGGTATGGATTGGTTGGCAAAATACCATGTTGTCATTGATTGTGCTAAGAAGATCGTTCGTATTCCCAAGGGATATGAAACCTTAATTGTCCATGGTGACAGAAGCAACCAGGGAGGCGAGACTCGTTTAAACATTATCTCGTGCACTAAAACACAGAAGTACATGCTAAAAAGACATCATGTCTTTTTGGCACATCTTACTACAATGGAAACTGAAGACATGTCAGAGGAGAAGCGACTTGAGGACGTACCAATCGTTTAAGATTTTCCTGAGGTATTTCCTAAAGATTTGTCGGGTCTTCCACCGACTCGACAAGTGGAATTCCATATCGATTTGATACCTGGTGTTGCACTGATACCACGAGCACCTTATCGATTGGCTCCTTCCGAAATGGGGTAAAGAGTGTTAGAGCAACTGCAAGAGCAATCCTACAAGGGCTTAATTATTACCTTTAGATATCCACCCTTGGGGAGCTTCAGTGTCTTGTTTTCAAAAAGAAGGATGGATCATTTTAGATGTGCAACGACTACACAGGAATTGAATAGCTAACGTAGGAAGAAATTATTATCTCTCCAAGGATGATGATTTATTTGATCAATTACAAGGATCCAGTAGTGTTTATTCGAAGATAGACTTGCGGTCGGGTTATCATCAGCTCAGAGTACGAGAAGAGGATATTCCAAAGACGGCATTTAGGACTCGGTATGGTCATTACGAGTTCCAAGTGATGCCATTTGGTTTGACAAATGCACCTGCGGTATTCATGGACCTCATGAACCGAGTGTGCAAACCATACTTGGATAAGTTTGTAATTGTCTTTATCGATGATATACTTATTTATTCAAAGGACAAGAAGGAACATGAAGAACATCTTAAGGCAATTCTAGAACTGCTTAAGAAGGAGGAGTTATATGCTAAGTTTTCAAAATATGAATTTTGGATTCCTAAGGTACAATTTCTCGGTCACGTGATTGACTGTCAAGGCATTCACGTGGATCCTGTCAAGATCGGATATATTAAAGATTGGGTGTCTCCTAAAACACCAACGGAGATTCGTCAATTTTTAGGTCTTGCTAGATACTACCGAAGATTCATTAAAGGATTTTCAAAAATCGCTAAGCCGATGACCAAACTTACTCATAAGAAAGTCGCCTTTGAATGGGGTGACAAGCAAGAAGCAGCTTTTCAGACGTTGAAGAACAAGTTATATAGCGCACCCATCTTAGCTCTCCCTCAAGGAGCTGAGAACTTCATTATTTATTGCGATGCGTCACATAAAGGATTGGGTGTGGTATTGATGCAAAACAAGAAGGTGATTACTTATGCATCACGACAGCTAAAGATTCATGAGAAAAATTATACTACCCATGATTTAGAACTTGGTGTAGTGGTGTTTGCTCTGAAGATTTGGAGACACTACCTGTATGGAACCAAGTACACTGTGTTTACCGACCACAAAAGTCTACAACACATTCTTAATCTAAACGAGTTAAACATGAGACAACGTTGTTGGTTAGAGTTGCTCAGTGATTACGATTGTGAGATTCGTTATCACCCGGGGAAAGCAAATGTTGTTGCTGATGCTTTGAGCTGGAAAGAGCGAATTAAACCATTAAGAGTCTGAGCCTTAGTGATGAATATTGGTTTGGATCTCCCCAAACAAATCTTGAATGCTCAGACCGAAGCACAGAAACCAGAGAATCTCAAGAACAAAGATGTAGGAGGTATGATCAGGAAGGATATACCGAAGGAGAAGTTGGAACCTCACGCCAACAGAACCCTATGCTTAAATGGCAGGAGTTGGTTGCCATGTTAGGGTGACTTAAGGAATGTGATCATGCACGAGTCCCACAAATAAAATTACTCCATCCATCCGGGTTCCGACAAGATGTACCAAGACATGAAGAAGCTATATTGGTGGCCCGATATGAAAGTCGGCATCGCCACCTATTTTAGCAAATGTTTGATATGTGCTAGGGTCAAGGCCGAACACCAAAGGCCATTGGGTTTGTTGGTACAACCCGAGATACCCGAATGGAAGTGGGATAACATCGCAATGGATTTTGTCACAAAGCTTCCTAAGTCGTTGCAAGGTTATGATACCATTTGGGTGATTGTTGACCGACTTACGAAGTCTGCAAACTTTGTACCAATGAGAGAAACTGACCCCATAGAGAAGTTGGCAAGGATGTACCTAAAGGAGGTAGTCACAAGGCATGGAATACCTGTCTTGATCATTTGTGATCGTGACCCTAGATTCGCATCAAATTTCTGGAGGTCACTTCAGAAGGCTTTGGGTACTAGCTTGGATATGAGTACTGCATAGCATCCGCAAACTGACGGACAAAGCGAGAGAACTATCCAAACTCTCAGAGATATGCTACGTGCTTGTGTGATTGACTTCGGAAATGGTTGGGTTAAACATTTGCCGTTAGTTAAATTTTCATATAACAATAGTTATCACGCTAGCATCAAGGCTGCACCATTTAAGGCACTATACGATCAAAAGTGTCATTCACCTGTTTGTTGGGCCAAGGTTGGAGAAGTTCAACTCACCGGTCCAGAAATAGTTCAAGAGACAACCGAGAAGGTCATTCAGATCAAGCAAAGGATTTAAGCGGCCCAGGACCGACAAAAGAGATACTTCGATCTAAAGCGTAAGCCGATGGAATTTCAAGTTAGAGCTAGAGTCATGATTAACGTTTCACCTTGGAAAGGGGTCGTACATTTTGGCAAACGGGGGAAGTTAAACCCTAGGTATGTTGGACCTTTCAAGGTGTTGGACAAGGTTGGATCCATTGCTTATAAGCTTGAGCTTCCTCAAGAGTTGAGCAGGGTTCACAATACATTTTATGTATCCAACTTAAAGAAATGTTATTCCAATGAACCATTAGCCATTCCGTTGGATGGATTGTATATTGATGATAAGCTCTATTTTATGGAGGAACCCATAGAGATCATGGATCGAGAAGTCAAACAGTTGAAGCAAAGCCGTGTCCTAATTGTCAAGGTTTGATAGAACTCGAGGAGGGGTCCTGAGTTCACATGGGAACGTGAAGACCAATTTCAAAAGAAGTATCCGCATCTCTTTACTAAACCCGTACCTTCGTCAAGTGTCGCGACTTGAGCCTTGAGGACAAGGCTCTTCTAACGGGAGGAGACTGTAACATTTCACAAATTCAGGTCATTTATGACTTTAATTATTCAATTATCCATTGCTAGGCTTTTGCGCGTTTACTTTTAATTTTTACCGTTAAGCTAAATCGCGTAAATGAAAAATGAGCATTTAACGTAAACGGGCATCAAACAATTAAATGTTTACGTCAAGTAAGTGTTATAAAGTTATTAGGATGATAATGTATAACTTTACACTTTTTATTTTTATTGGTTACGTAAAACATTTATGTAACGCAATAAAACTACACTTTTGCATGCATGGCAAACCATAAACCCACATACACTTCAACTAATACCCACAATACTCAAAAATATCATAAAACCTTGTCTAATTCAGCCCCTAGACGAAATTTGTACATATACAACACATAAACTTCAAATTAAATCCAACAAGTATCTACTAACATCATATAAACTAGTATTTCCTTTAACCAATGGATCAAGAACTCAAACTAGCTTCATCTTGTCTCCCCTACATCTTCACATACATGGTTACAAGCAAAGACACAAACAAGGCATGCACAAGACCTTTCAAATCATTCTTACATCTTACTAACACCAAACATGTTTGGTCTCCTACATACCATACTTGTTCCCTACATACACCATAACCTTACAAGACCTAGCAATATAAAATTACATAATCCATGCCCTTTAAACCTTCAAAACTCATGGCAAGGTTTTGGTTCCAAAAATAATTTCATAACTCTCCACTTAAATTACTTTTGCTTAAACAAATGTATTCATTAACCAAAAATATCACTAGATTTTCAACTCAAAATATCAAAGACTCTTCCTCAGTCTCCTCACCCCCTAAATTGGGACACAATAACACTTCATGAAACATCAAGTATCACTAGTATTCTTCCCAAAATGTCAAGAACTCATTTAGTCTTTTACCCCCCCATAATTTTTGTGGCTTATTTGCTCCCAAGGGGACAAGAAGCACACAAAAACTCTACAAGGTACCTTGTACAAACCTTAGACTTATTATACTTAGACCATGACTAGTAAACTTGACCAAGACTTTCTTTAATTCTCTCCCCTTGTTTCTACTAGTCTTGACCACTCTAATAGTAACTTGAACTAGCTCATTTTAGTATATAAAGGGTGCAACACTAATAGATATCATATATGCATTCTCCTTAACCAAAAACTTCACACACACTCTCTCATGGGAGCATCCTAGCCCACGACTCAAAACAACACAAACAAACAATCCATACAATTTTATTTACCAAGTATTCAAGTATTCTAACATCATATCTAAGGCATCTTAAGGTGTATTGAAGGCTTGGTGTAGCATTTACAAGGGTTTAATCAAGAAAGTTAAGATTAAGGTTTCTTGGAAAGATTTTGGTTTTCTAGTCTTGGAAGCTTGGATTTTGATTCTATACTAGGGTTTATAACTTGTTACTCTTCATCATACTTCATCTTAAGGTCATCTAAAAACCCTACACTCTTTACATTTGTGATTTTATGTGTATATAATGTTTATATAGAAAATCACCATCTAGGAAACATATTAACATGTAAAATGGATTTTTACTCTTGATCATGGTTTGATATGCTTTTTCATATGTCATATGGATGTTAAAAACATGTTGGAATGAGAGTATATACATTATACAAGTATGGTTTACTTTATAAAAAGTATATATAAACTAGTTGCTTAAAAGTTTATTTATTAAGTTTATAAGTAAAAGTGATATAAGGACTTGTTATTCTTTGACAAATGATGGACTAAAGGACCTAAGACATATGAAACTTATGGTCTAAAGTGTTGTATACTTGTAGCAAATTAACTAAGCTAAAAACTTATAAAAACAAATTTTATACACCTTTTAACCAAATGATCCAAACATTCTGTTTTAAATTCAAAAATAAAGTATTTATTTTGTATTTTATGAAGTACTACATGTTACAAGGATCATAGGCATATAAAGAACTCGAAAAACCGAGCAATAACGAAGAAGTTATGCTATTTGCAAGTTTACGATAATTAAATATATAAAAAGTGTT
>BQNB010020372.1:39895-65582 GCA_026074375.1 Tanacetum coccineum | reverse complement strand
TTTCAAACGACTCTTTTTGAGGTCGTTCTCATATCTTGTGCTGTTGATCTATGAAGTAACGCTCCCGGACACATTATTCCGCTACAACCCTATTTGGGGGTGTTAAACATTCTCATTAGCATGACACCTAGACAAAGTTACATCATAACCGAATGAGGGGATTTTGATCTTGATCATACGTGTAGACAACCACCACTCTCCAAAATATATGTCACCAAAGTGTCCCCCCTAGACTATGACATCAACAAGAATTATTGTGCATGTTTTGCAATGTGGAATAAGAACTCCCATTGATATTCATAAAGAAAATGACGTATTTGAACCCATTTATAAAAATTGTTATGATTTTCTTTTGATCGCCTTCATCAACATGTAGATTTGCTTCATCCAGTACTTTGGAATCCCATTCTTCGAGTTGAGAGTTGTAGACACAATATCAAGAGGCTTGATTTACGAGTTTCACATGAACAATTTTGAATAAATCATCTTCTTGAAGCTATCAATATGAATGTGAAATTGACCCATTAAATAATCTTGGTTGAATAAATGTTGTGGTAAGATAATGAGTCCGTCAACACTAGCAAACGGGTCATTAACAAGAAGTTCATTACTTTGTCTTAAAAGAAACAACTAACAAATTCCTAGAAACATCCAACAATTCAAACGTGTGATGAGGTTCCAATTCTTATACCTCACCGGGACAAGTGGTTGTGCATCAAGATGATGAGTTATTGACAACTCATCAATAAACCTAAACCCATTAATCGCATCGACTAACGGATCAATCTCAGTCATGTACCTATGAAACCCCTTGTTAAAAATATGGGTTGCTTCTAATACATGTTATGTTTAAACAAGGGAGAAGTATATTAAAGTTGTTTGAGATTTATATTTTCTTTTTCTTTTTTCACTTTCAAGTTGTTTAGAAATAAATGTTTTTGAGGCTAGCGTTTATATTTACTTGTTTGGTAAAAAAGGTTAAAGTGTTTGTAAAGTTGATTATTTTGATATTAGTTTCCAACTAAATTTATTGATAGATGATTTTATGTTAAATATGAGTAAAATGCTAAATTTTGAATAAATGATATGAAATGAGCAGTTTTTACATGCTTATGAAAACATGTTATTCTATTTAAAGGAAAACATATAAACATATGGGTGCGTTTAGTTGGGGGGGAAACACCCTTATTTTTACAAAATGTTTTGTGAAAAACAAGGAAAACAGAGATCGCGTTCAAATCAGTGTTTTCTAACAAAATTCTCTACAAAACACAAAACATGCATTTCCCAACTTAACAAGGGAAACTACAAAACAATTTTTTTTTGTTTTCCTTGTTTTCTTTGCAGCCTTCCTTGTTTTCTTGATAATGGGAAACAATATCATATGAACGCTTGTTATATGTCATGTTTGCATAGTAGTAATCATACGAAAGTGTTAGAATAGTGGAGAGGAGCTAGAGAGTATTTTTCATCATTTTCTAAATTTTCATTTCAAAGAGAAAATAGAAATAGGAGGGAGAAGTGAATTACAAAATGTAAAGTCTTGTATAAATACCCTTCCTAAATGGGTATTTATACTTATTGCTAATCCTATTCTATTTTCCTAACTTTAGTCAAACCTTGGTTAACTTTATTTAACTTTGACCAAAATAGACTTTATTACATTATAATTACTAATAAAACTATAAAACTAATCAAAACTATACAAAGACCAATTCATTAATAATAAACACTTTTCTTGAAGCTAACAATCTCCTCGTAAGGGTTGATTATTACAGACGCTTCATCGTTGGTAGAATTGGTCTTCCATTCACAAAAGATTCCCATCTTCTCATTTGATCTCGGTGACTTAGTCGCTTGGTTATTTCTCTTTCAAATGCTCTTAAAATATCACGATCTAATTCACCAAGAAGAGGTGGTTTTCTCCATGGTTCTGATTGAAAGATCTTGAGCTTCACCTCCTTCAAAACCTTTTCCAGTATAGCATCATAAAACTTCACAATCTCTATCAAGTACATAACCCGTTTCTCATGTTTGCTGTTTAAATAAATTAAACCTGTAGATGGCTTGTCAACTATAGAGAACGGCTCATGTGCTTCAATTCTTGGAAATGTCAATGTTGGTGCGGTTAAATTCACCTTGATTTGGTAACTCTCGATTCCCAACTGAAAATCATGAACTCTCTCCCAGATCACACAACTTCTGATGAACGTTATTAATGAATTCATCAACTTGGTTTCACGATAATTGACCTTCTTGTTTCGGTAAAGATAATACAAGTCTTCAATATTGTTTTTGTTCAAATACTTGAAGTCAGCCTCAGAAAAACTATATGGCTTATCATCTTCTTTTATCATGATTATTTGTTCCATGAAATCTAAACCATGTGGTTGATCAGTAGTTATTCTAAAAACTTCGGTAATCCTATGCTTTGAGAAATAGTCTTCTAGATTATCTTTGACTTTTCTTTGATTTTGCTTGTACACTCTTTTATGCCATGAATCTTTCTAATGTTGAATTATCAATCGTGCTTCCTCATTAAAGGTCTTGAATTCTTTACGAACCCAATGATTCATCTTTTCATCCAGATCAACTTCTGGAAATCGTTATGCGTGTATCTTGTGGAGCGAAAGAATGTACTTATTACCCTTAATATTTCCATGCTTTAGAAAGAACAAATATTTGTTATACAAATACCTTGGAGGTTCGTTTGGATTCCTTTATGGTCTAAAGAATATGAGAGGTCTTGGTACTGGACGTCTTATACCCTCCTGTCTGCTTTTCTAAACTATCTTATTCTCTATAAAGTTTGTTGTTTGTTCCAAATGATAGGCATACTCTTCTGCATTCTTGAACTGATTACTCAACGCATCGTTCAGTGTAGACTTCATTCTTTCATAATCAAAGATAGTTGGAACACGCTTATCAACATCTTAAAGTTTTGTGATTAGCTCAGGTGTTTCATCTTCTAGAATCACCTCATCTTCATTAATAAATGTTTCCTCTACCCATGCATCCCATTCTTGTTGTTGTTGTTGTTACTTGAATACATAAGTTATAGAGTCTTTAGTTGAATGCTTAGATGAAGAAACCTGATGTGTCGTTGTGTGGTGTTAATTTTATAATTTCAAGTTTCAAATTTATATTTTGTCGCCTTAACCAAAAACAACACTTTAACGGGCAGTGTACCCGGTCGGTGGTAGTTTCGTGGTAAGTATGATGTCGATCACTAAGAGCGAGAAACACTTTCAATTTGTTAATACTTTGGTTTTTCTAATCTAAGTTAGTCTAATCTATGCCAAACCTATGCTAAACCTATGTTAATCCTAAATCTAATGGATAATGGGGGTTTTCAGTCTGAGGGACTGGCACGGGTTTTGTGGTGACTAAAATCAACTTAAGATACTAAAACACATGCAAGCAAATTAACAGAAGATAAAAGAGCAGTCGAGCCAAATATAAGAAAACTATATTAGCCATCATTAATCCGATTAGAACGTTGGTTTGTTTGTCTAGTGTAATGATTTCTTATCTCAAGGCGGCATATCATTCTTAAAATTAAGGCGGTACTTCTTCCTTAAACCTAGACACATAGAATTCTGTCACAATTAAACGCATCTGCATAAAGCATCCTTATTTGCTAATTATAATCTATCTTAGGGATTAAATCAATGATGATCTTGTTAAACCCTAGCTCATAGAGACTTTACCCACTTACTGCTTAATAGCAATTTATACACTAGAAGTCCACTAACCAAGTCTTTACCAATTAATTAAGAACGTACTCGTTGATCCCAAGGGTCACCTGACAGTCCAACTAAGCTCACTAATCTAAAGGAAAAGAAAGGTCGTTATTCGTGATCCTATTGGTCTAGATGTATAAATCACTATATGGAGAGCCATCTCGGCATCTAGATTACTTTGTCCGTATCACTAGATCCAGTTGAATAATATGTCGCATACAAAAGCACATAAACAAGTATAAATTAATAAACATAAACAAGCAATCAACGATAAATTAATAAATCGAGATAACAAACCAAACAATTAGATCTTCATAATAATGGCTAATACCCAAAGGTATTAGCCTTCGAACGTCATAATTAATACAAAAGTAATAATTTTGCCAAGGTAAACTAACTGAGTTAACAAATGATACTAAAATCTGAACAATTACAAGAGTATAAGAAATTACACGTTGACTCCTATGGAATTAATTGTGTTGCTCGACCTCTTCTGCTCTTTTTCTCCTCTGAAAAATGACTTTTATGGTTTAGGTATAGAGAATATGATTTTACACACTTAAAACTCGTTTCTGAGTTTTCTATTTATAAGGTCTGGAAAAAGATCGATACAGCATATCGAAAGTATTCGATACGGCGTATTGGGTGTTTTTTGGAGTAGGGACCACGTTTGATATCTTCTAGAATCTTCACATTCTATATCTTGAATACGGCGTATTGGTCTTCTTCTGGATACGGCGTATTGATCTTGTTTCCTTCGTGGTCTTTAGTGAAATGCAGGTACAGATACGCTGTATCTTCCTTGATGGATATGGCGTATTGGTTGTCAGAATAGTAATGTTCAAATATCTTCGTTTAAGCTCCATAATGCATGCCTTTTAGTTAACTTTCACTAAGTACTCCATAATTACTGCAACTCTCAAATACAAACGATTAAGTAACAATTCTTTGTAATAATTATATAAAATAGGTTAATTACTTCGGGATAAGACTTTATTGGAAAATCCCGCATAGTAAGGTACATCCTCAAAGTCGCTTCTCTTCGACTTGTCCTTTAGTTCTTCTTTCTCAGTGATGTGATGCCAAAAATACATGACATCATTTCTGGAAAATATTTTTTAGGTCTTGGTTCACGATATGATATTTAATCTGGGACTTGTCCTTACGTCACTCCTATCACCTCGAAGAATTAATGTTTCATGCAATAGGAATATACAACAATCTTCTCATCACAATCGATACATCTATGATACTTTGACACAAAAACTCTAGCCCAGCATGATATATTCATCAATCAATGTTGAACAGATGAGTACCAAGTTTAAAGTATAACCTCGAAAAATGAGTGTCAACCTCTTTTTATTTTTCCATTAGTAAAACTCAACATCATACTTATTAGGGTCTAATGCAGATGGGCAATAGGATTAATTTAGGAACATAAAGGCAGTTGACAAGAAATACTCCTACCTGACACAATATCATATAAGATAGAATGCCATAACAGTAATTGTGAGTAACATACTCGTATAACAACATTCGAGTCTTGGTTGGTTGTTGTTCTCCGTGTCCTAAAGCTTAAACCCTTCTGATTCTTCACACTCGGATGGCATTCCCATGATTCTGGTTCTTTATCTTTGGGCATTCACTACAGTAGTCCCCTTGTTTCCCACATTAAAGCATTGCGTGGTTATTTGATTTGCCTCGGGGCTACTTTGATCTGATGTAGGAGTGGGACTCCTGCTATCCCGGGTCAGTATGACAACCTTTCTTGCAATCTGCGCACTGTTTAGAGCACTGGGCCCGTTATGAGAATTTAATCGGTTCATAGAGGTAGTTTACTGAATAACCACTTTTTTCACCAGGACACCATTAGTGAGGCCTTGCTACGTTTTGCCTTTTATAGGGTGGTTGCTGTGCATAGTTATCTTTTGGATTATTCTCCAGCCTTCTCTTGTTCTCCATCTTTTTTTTTATTTTTCAAAACCAAAAGCTAAAACTTATAGAACACACATTTTTAAGAACTTTTAATAAAAGGAGTATAAACTGAATCTCAAAAATAAGCTCTAAAAGAGCTTATAAAGAAGCTGTCTCAGAAAGTAGCCTTTAAAAGGCTTAAAAACTTATTTTCACTAAAACACTTGCACACACTTCATTATAAGCTCAAATTTAAAACCAAAACCTATTCTAGCTAGCTTAAGATGTGTACAAGCTAATAATGACAAGCTACCCTAACTAAAAACACTTTAAGCTATCTAAATTTATGATTAAAAACAGCAAACTCAGAAAAAGAAACTTAAAGCTCAAAAATCCAATAAGCTAAAATGCAATATAAGTCAAGACATAAGCTGAGCTTATGAGAATTTAACCACCTACTTATAAACTATTAATCTAAGTTATAAAAACAAGAACTAAAAGCTAGAAAATCAATTTTCAAGAGCTACTTACTAATACTACTGTTTTTGGCTTTTTGAAACTTTTATGAACTTTTAAAAGCCAAAGTATCCTAAGAAATAAGCTAGAAATGAAAAACAAGTTCTAATCTATATTAAGCTATGTGAAATCTATAATCCTACTGAAATTTAGATCCTAAAAGCTACAAACACTAGCTTAGTAAAAAGCTTAAAAGGACAGCAGTAGTAACTTCAGTTACTACTGCTGATGCACTTGATAAAGGGCAAAACACCAATGTAGGTGTCCTTAGGGGACAACCTGCATTACACACTCTATTTGAGTGTGCTTGAACACAATGCAACCACTTACCAAGCTTAAGAGGCTTGGATCAAAATTTTAGCAAGCAAAGAAAAGTGAAAAAGTCCCCTGGTGCAGAATCAAAAATAATAAGCCATAAAAGGAATTTAAGCTCAATCTAATCCTAGAAACCTGCTCAAATCTTAATCAATTATGAAGATCAAACTCACAAAAGAAAATTTTCAAAGTTATGTTGACTTTTGAAGGTCAAACAATACTAATCCAAACACCCCTATAGATTTGACAGATTTTACTTAAGCTTATGAAATGAGAATCTAGAGAACTAAACCTTAATACCAGATAACTACTAGCTTATAACAAGACTAATAAGCATAAATCCACAATCAATTTAAGCTAGAATTAAGAATCTAAAGCTAAGCTACCTATTTTTGGCTTTTTAGTAATTTTTAAGACAAGTAATGAAAATTTAAGAGCTAAGCTAAAAACAGATGAAAATTTATAAGTAATAAGCACAAAGAGATAATTATAAGCACAAATAAGCAACTAGATTAAACAAATAAGCAGATCTACACTAATAAGCAATTATTAAGCTATATATTGAAGAACAAAGGAAATTAAATGAGAACTTACTAGAGGCTTCAGCTAAACAGAAGCTAAGTGCTTATAGAGCTTATCAACAGCTCTGGCTTATCCTAGGATAAGCCAGTAAAGTCCTTGGGATCACTTCCATTATTGAATCCCCTTCCATAAGCTTAATAAGTCCAATTATCAAGGTAATTAGCTGATTTTATTTATTTAAGTAGATTAATAAGACTGAATTAAGCTCAATCTAAGCTTAGAGACTTAGAGAGCTAATAAGAGCTTATTGAGAGCTTATGAGTCATTAACATGAGAACACTAGAGCTATTTGAGAATTTATAACAATTGTATTAAAAAAAGACTGAATTTCATTTACTAAAAGCTTGTTACATTACTGGAAAGAGATTACAATAGGAATTTAAAGAAAATACATGAAAATTTCATAAGCTAAACTAAATTAAGCTAAAAAAATTAAAAAAGCTAACTCCCCCGTGTGTGTGTGTGAAATGTGTGGCTATTTATAGCCTCTTAGTGAACCTTCTAGCCTCTTGAGGTCTACCCACACTCCCATCAATCTCTGCCATCCATTCTTCCAATCATTGGAGGATAATCCTGTGCCGTTGGATCATATTTATAACACCTCGTGTTTTAGGTCATTGTACGACATTATGTAATTCACAATTTATTTTTAAGGTTTTACGCGTTTGCTTTTAAATCGTAAACGTTAAGCTAAATCGCGTAAACTAAAAATGATCATTCAATATAAACGGGCATCAAACGATTAAACGTTTACATCAAGCAAGTGTTAAATGATTATTATGAGGATAATTAATAACTTTGTTCATCTTATTTTTATTGGCTACGTAAAATGCTTACGTTTCGCGATAAAATGCGTTTCGGCATTCCCGGAAGCACCAAAACTTATCTACGCTTAAACAAATACCCAAAATTATACCCAATACTCAAAAGTTACAAAAATACTATCCTAATATGTGTATGTGGCCGGATATAAAGAGATAGGACCAAGAAAAATATCTAGTCCAAAGTACCTTCCTTGAATTCATGGGATGATTCCCATTTTAGGGAACCAAACACTTACACCTTGTAAGAACCCACTCCCCCCCTATGGGCTCTTACACAAGGGTTAGTAAGTAACCATGGTTGAGTTACTTAGATATTTTCACTATAAAAGCTAGCAACTAACACATAGAGTTCATATCAAAAGTGTGAAATCACAAAAACTCTCCCATTTCTTCTTTACTACCCCACGGCTCAAAATCATATAAATACCCAATCCATTGCTTGATTTTCTATCATTATACAAGCATACACACATCATATCTAAGGTATTCTAAGAAGGATTCAAGAGTTGGTTAACCATTTGCAAGGAAGGAATCAAGAAAAGGAAGAAAGGGTTTACTTGGGAAAATTAGGGTTTTCACCTTATATTTTCAAGCCAAGGTTGTTAATCACAAGGGTGTGATTGTTATTCTCTTCTCTACTCATCCAAGCAAGGTTATATATAAAGCTTAATCATTTCATAACTAAGATTTTATGTGTTCATATGTTATACTTAGTTAAATCACCATCTAGGGTACTTTTGAATATGTGAAATGGATTTTTACATATGATCATTATTTTGTACACTTATTTACATGTCATATGGATGATAATATTATGTTAAAAGGGATGTATAAGTGTTTTAACATGATGCTTAAGAGTAAACATATATATGAACAAATTAGGGTTTCTAAAAGTTTTCTTATTAAGTTAGATGTGAAAGTATTGCAAGGACTTGTGCTCTTGATACTATGGACTCTCTTGGACAAAACATGACCTAATGGACCTAATATATGTAAGACATAAGATATTAAGGGTTCTAATGGGTTTGTAACAAAGTGGTAAAGCTAAAAAGTCCTAAAAACAAGTTTTAAACACATTTTGGAAAAAATATCTTAAGGGGCTGTTTGTAATTCGAAATTTACATATATGTTTTATGATTTTATAAAATTTATAAATATAGTACATCTCATGAGGATTCCAAAATGATAAGAAACTCGAAAATCCGATTTATAACGAAAAAGATACGCTAAATACAAGTTTACGACGCTAAATACTTTTATAAAACAAATTTTATTAAAAACGTTATTCATGGCAGAAATTATACTTTGTAAACATCATAATATGATAAATCTTTAATTACAAGAACGTGTTCGAATGAATCGCCTAAAATCGGAGCTATAACAAAATTAAGATACGACAAAACGGGTTTTACGTTATTAAAAAAGTATAAAAAGATTTTATAGCTGTTATGAACAGTAAAAACCCCATTATTCATCACAGAATCTCAAAACTAAGAATGTGATTTTCTGATCACTAATTTAATACGAAAGCGCTGTGGGCGTAAGAAAACGCGAGAAAGAGGCTTAATACGACAAAGTTTATGTCATTTTTTACTAAAGGGCGTTAATTATAAAACGTTTTTTTTACTTATAATTACGATTTCACTTAAAACAAATATATGGTGATATGGACTTTTTAGATATATAGTTATTTGTTATCGAAGTGCTATATTATAGGGAATTTCATAATGTGGCTTTCTTCGAATGGGTATTGACGAGTTGTTGGATTTACGATTTAAAGTGTCATAATCCTCGTTACGGTCATTTCATGACCTTTAAATATATGATAGCCGAACGATAGTAACGTTGAGTAAACTATATAGGATTATATTACAGTTGTTGTTGGACAATCTACTTGAATATGATTCGACCTATAGTAAACTAGGTTGCATATCGGGCATTAGCGTGCGCGTTTTTACTTGGGATTTTTTGTTACCAGTTTCTACTCAAGGTGAGTTCATGCCTATATTTTTACATTATTAAATTTACAAGTTTTTTGTGTGAGAAAACATATGCATGTTTTAAAAGTTTGGACGCAAGGGTGCATTGCTATTATGATTAGTTTTGCCTAAGTAGACGATAAACCCACTATGCCCATGAATCTGAACTGTCAATTACTGGAAAGTGAGCGCGAATGATTGTAGATAGATCTATTTGGGATTGACCTCCCCGTTCGGGTGACTAGCTATCACTGGAAACGAACGTATGTCATGTCGGATACTGGATGTTATGGGTTGAACATCATCACGGGCAATGTAGGCAATATTTATATATTGTATTATATTATATCAAGCTTCGGTGTCATGACTTAGGTTAAAATGTAATTGCATTTTGTGATTCTGCATCTGTTGCATTTTCACTGGGATACGTCTTGCGGTCCTGATATACATTTACAGATGCCTTATGAAATTCACAATTTTTGTTGGAGTTTTAAAAGCAATGTTTTTCAGGAGGTCATTAAGCACGAGGTGCGAAGGATACATGGTTGTTATATTTTGAAGTCATGCATTAAGATTTAAGTGCATTACATTTTTGTTATATCTTGTTATGGGCTGGAAATCTTTGTAATAATAACAAGTAAACAAGTAAAGCTTCGGGCTTTTGTAACACATACTTTATTAAATCCAATGTATCAGTTTTAAACGACTTTTTGGTCGTTCTTATATTATCTTGTGTTATTGATCTGAGAAGTAACACGCCCCGGACCCTTATTCCGCTGCGACCCTATTTGGGGGTGTTACATTATCATAAAAACCTTATCTTGAATTTGAGCTTTTAAATCCTCATTCTCTACAGATTTTAAGTTTAGTTTATCAATTAAAGAGTCACTATGTTCTTTAGAACGAACACGTGTCTTTTTAATTGAGTCGGCTGCTCTTTAAAAACCTGTTTAACATGATTAATTTCATTACAAAGACGCTCGTTTTCTTAAATCAATTTTGCCACACTATTCTCCAGTTCCACATTTTTGGTCTCTATTTCACAATAATCATACTTGACATTCTCATCCTTAGACTTTTCTCTCATTGATTTTATCAAGTCCTTCAACTTACAAATGGTACTGTCTTTGTCTTGAAGCTGAGCTTTCAAATCATTCTTTTCTTCCTCCAAAAAGTCTAAGAATTTCACGAGCATTTTTGATTATCACAAGATTCACGTTTTTAAAAATTTTCTTGATTGAGTTGTATTGAGCATTCAAGAGAAATACAATGTTTTTCAAGTTGTGAGTGCACAGTTTAATAAAGATCAGAAATGCATTTGGATTTCAAAAGCTCGGCCTTAAGATTATAATATATTTTTTCTATTTCCATCCATATTTACAGTTTCACCAATCAACGACTTAGAATTCATCACAGTTATAAGAACATCTTAAGACATGATTTGTTGTAAGAGTCGATCATTTTCCAAAAGTAATTCTTTTTTAGCAATTTCCCAACATTGTTTAGTCAACTAAAGATGTTGACACAGCGGCTGTCATTTGGTCAAAAACTGTCTTTACTTCCATTATTTCATTTAAAAGATCTCTATCAAACACATTAAAGATGTCTTTTAAAGATTTTAGAAATGGAATAATTTCATTGTTAAACACATATGTAGTATGTTCAAACCCCCATTCACCTTCTATTACGAGCATTAGGTGTAGTCCTTATCTTCACCACATTGTCAAACTTGGCAAGGTGGAATTTAAGCTTTTTAAGGCTTTCATTCACCAAGCTTATCTTAGGAAGTTCCTTAGGAACTTCAATTTTGACAGGTAATGCATCAGAAGGTTTACTGGTAGGATCGGACATACGTAACCAGAATGCTTGTTCAGCCAACAATTCTTGTTGTGGAGTAAAACGTTTCCCAAAATCTTTAGTTAGTCTATTTAACTTTTCATAATCAATAGGTTTATGAGAAATGTTTTTATTAATAACCTCTGGATCCTTTGCTTTTTCAGACAGTTTTTATCGACTTTTTTCTTCCAAAATCAATGTTTCCTCATCATCAATCACAGGCATAGCAAAATGTTTATCAGAAATAACAATACCATCATACAAGGTTGGTTTAATCCGCTGAGCTTTCTTAAGGTGAAACGGATTTTGATAACCTAGAGCTTGTTTATGTATATTATCATAGAAGCTTGTGGCTTAGTTAATATGTGTACTGTTTAAGTAGATTGACCCACTTTAAAAATAATATTATCAAGTTCCTTTATCTTCTTTTCCAAATCAATTTCGTTTTCCATATATTTATCTTCCTTTTCTTTGGATTTTTTGAAACTGTGAATGTTTGCATTAAAACCCCAAAATCCTTTTATTTGATTTGTTTAGAAAATAGATTTTTGCTCCAAGTGACGTCAACTTGTTCTTTCAGTGCAAGCTTCTCCTTAGTCATATCATCTATTTGAGAATCAATTATTTTTTCACGACTGCTTAAATCAATATTAAGACGTTGTTCAAAAGTTTTGACACGTTCTTTATATCTTTCTAGCTCAGCGGTTACTGATTCATTAGTCTGTTCCTTATTAGCCTTTTCCTAATTATTTACGTGATTTAATCATTTGTTCTGAATTTGTTCTAATCACTGATAAATCATTGAATCCGTGTTGTGCTGCATATAACGTATTCTTGAACATTTTCCTGTTGTGTTTCTTGCAAATATTGAGAGTACGGAATGATATTGCTATCACTATGTATCTCATTATCTATAAAATCCACGGCTGGTGGTTGTTCAAAATCCTGCATTTCCAGCACACCTTGTCTTACCATATCATTAAGATAGGTTTCTGTAGATGTACCTATGGATTATGGACGACATAACCCATTGTTGGGAAATGTTGGCCTTTGAGAACCGTTATGTAGTCGAGATATCTTCACAGTCAAGTAATCAATAAGTATCAAGATAACTCAGTCTAAAAAGCAGCATTGTTTGGAATGATTGTCTGAACAGCTTGACCATCTGGAACCCCTAAATCTGCAAGAAATGTGAGTTGCTCTTCATCTAAAATTTGTCCAGCTTCCTGAGCTTCAGCTAACACTACTTTCTTCATATACCATGTTGCTTCCTTGGTCACTTAGGCTGAGTGCATTGTCTATCCATATGCCCTTCACCTTGACAGTTATAGCGCTTAGCAACCCGTGCCTGTCTGCTTAATATTGTTTCCCCTAGAGCTAGTAGCATTACTCTTAAACCCAGTACCAGAATAACTTTGACCTTGTCTCCCCTGAACTTGTTGCACTGTGACTTTGCCATCTTGAATAGTGGCTTGGTTTCTTGGATTCGAGGGATGTATCTGAGTTTGATTATAGGTTGCGGGAAAAAAACCTTGAGGAAGCTACAGCTGTTAGAAAAGTCATTGCTTTGTTGAGACAAGCAATTGGATCATCTCTTAGAGAGAATACAGGTATAGCAAAACTTGAGTCCATAAGAGGTGACTCAGTCATTGGTTGTGTAGTAACTTGAGGTGATTGATAAGCAATTTATGGAACATAAGAGGTTTGATGATTCATTTGAGACTGATATGGATATGATGATAAAACGGATGAATGATTGAATTAAGGTTGTGATGGATAAGTAGATGAGTAATGTTGATTGGGATGAATTGATCCAAACTGAGATGGTGAAAACTGTTGTTGAAGCTGAGAATTGTTGTATGAAGACTGATAAGTGTTGAAGTAAGGTGGTGTCATTTGCTGATTTGATACAAATGCTACTGGATCTTGATTACGTTTACGTAGAAGACGGACTTCATTGGCATGGAGTTCATGTTGTTTAAGATAGGCATGAAGCTGGATCAAAGTTGTTGACGCAAATCCTTCACTAGCTTGGCATCCATCACAAATTTGCTCCATTCTGGTGGAAGACTGTTTAAGAACTTTGTATTAACTTGAAATTGCTCGATTTTCATGTTGTAGATGTTCATATCATTAATTAGCTGAGTGAATCTCAAGTAATGCTTGTGATAGTGTTTCCTCACTTAATATGTGTGAACTTATCAAATGATCATTATAACTACACTCTCTCTCCATGCTTAGTCAAGAGGTACCTTGCATCAGTAATTGAAACTCTCTGCCATAAATCTTCTTTAGCAAACTCGGTGATGATTACAAGAGAATAGTTATTCAGTGGTAGACCTGAAGAATGATATAGGGAGCTATTCTATCACAATCAGCTTGAATTTTCTTCAGCAGCAAACAAATTTTTTTGTTTTTTTTTTAGCATATTTTTTTGTTCTGGTCATTCCTTTCTCTTCAATCTAGTAGGCCAAATGAGTGGGACCATTTTCAATGATTCAATATCATTCTTTCGTGCTCTTATTTTGCATGTAAACTTCCTTTGACTTTCCAATAATCATTAACAAGTACTTGTCTAACATAGGTGGATGTTGTCAGCACCGGAGAAGTATCATAATATTCAGCAAGAGTATTTTTCTGTCTAAGTGGAATAAACCGAATTCCATGTTGATTTTGATGTTTGTAGATTTTTGTGGATCGAACTGTCGATTGAAGTAAATTGTGTATGCTTTAGTGAGTTGTCTTTTGAAAGTTGTGAATCTTGAAACTACACGGGATTTTACAACTCTTGAAAAAACCGAGAAGACAATTGAATGTTTCACGGATTTTACAAAATCAAGAGAGAAACCGTTATAATTTACTTTAGTAAATTTGAGTTTTGAATTGAGTTCAAGTGAATTAATTTTCTTTTAGAAGTTGTTAAATCGCCTTTCAAAGCAAGATTGTTAAATCGCCTTGCTAAGGAAATTGTTAAATCGCCTTGTCAATAGAAGTTGATAAATCGCCTTGAAAAAATTGATAAATCGCCTTGTACAAAGAACTTGATAAATTGCCTTGTACTTTAATACTTGATAAATTTACTTGCAAAGGAACAGTTGCTAATTCGCCTTACAAAGGAGTTTGATAATTCGCCTTGCACTTAGAAAGCTGCTAATTCGCCTTGTACAACAAATTGCTAACTCGCCTTGTACAACAAATTGCTAACTCGCCTTGTACAACAAATTGCTAACTCGCCTTGTACAACAAATTTACTCTAACATCAGCCTTGATAATCATCAATAATTGCTAACTCGCCTTGTACAACAAATTGCTAACTCGCCTTCTGCAAGAAAATTGTTAATTCGCCTTCAACAGGTACGAAACTTAAATCTTTCAAAACACAAAATGACTCACTTTTGATCGTTTTTACCCAAAATTTCTTGTACAACTAGTATTACTAAGCCTATATGTACCTTAGAATGAAAAATTATGGATTTTAAGCCAAAAAATTTGAAATCAAGAATTGTACTTTTTAAAGCTATTCGAACACAAAAATTGAACAAAAATGATATTTTTCTTGATTCAAAGCATGTACACCTATATCTTAAAGATACTAGATCAGATTTACCTATGTAAATGATCTTTTAGTGTACCAAAAAGCTTCAAAAACAAAAAAAATAAGAAAAAAGTGGTACGTTCTGAGGAAAAAGAACGAAACAAAGAATAACAACAAACAAAAAAACTTAACAAATCACTCAATGACTCTTGATACCAATTGTAGAATATGCTAGTAATCTATAACACCAAATAACTATGAAGAAATTCTAGAGAGAGAAAGTGGATGGGAGGAAGGTTCTAGTAAGAGAAAGTAAGAGAGAATGTGTAACACCCCCAAATTGGGTCGCAGCGGAATAAGGGTCCGGGGCGTGTTACTTCTCAGATCAATAACACAAGATAATATAAGAACGACCAAAGTCATTTAAAAAATTATACATCTGTGGATTTAATAAAAGCATGTGTTACAAAAGCCGAAGCTTTACTTGTTTATTGTTATTATTACAAAGATTTCCAGCCCCATAACAGAGATACAATATGTTATGCGACTAAATCTTTAATGCATGACTTCAAAATTATTATCTCCCACCAATGTAAATCCTTCGCACCTCGTGCTTAGTGATCTCTGAAAAAATCATTGCATTTAAAGAAACGTCAAAACTTAAAGTTGCGTTGAATTTCAATAGTTTAGGTATATGTATATGTTGCAGACTTTTCCCATGTGATAATGCAAACAGATGCAGGGGACAATACAAAATGCAATTCAGTTTGCCTTAGGTTCATGGACACCAAAGCTCGACATAATTGAATACAATATATAAAATATTGCTACGCATTTGCACCTTGTGATGATGTTTAGTCCCCGTAAAAATCCAGTATCCGACATGATATACGTTTGTTTCAGAGATAGCTAGTACACCCGAACGGGGAAGGTCAATCCCAATAGATCTATCGTTATTCATTCGCGCTCCATTCCAGTAATTTGACGTCATGATCTATGGCATAAGTGGTTATCGCTACTTAGGCAATAACGTAATCATGATTAAATGTCACATTGCGTCAATTTGTAAAAAACATGATATGTTTCTCACCCAAAAAACTTATTAATTTCAATAATTGTAATACATGGGGTATGAACTCACCTTGGAGTGAGAAACCTGATAAACAAGATATCCGAAGTTAAAAACCACGCCGTCGTTTTTCACAGCCTACTCGCCGAATGAAACCTAGTTAATATAGGTCGATCTAGTATTCATAGTACGTAGTATTACAGTCAAACTGGTATATAATCATATATAGGTTATCATCGTACTATCATTCGGGCGCTCATAATTTACGAGGTCATGACTTGACGTACGAGGTGTTTAGGAACTTTAAATAGTACAAATTCAAACCACTTGTAATAGCGCATCCAGAGAAAGCCTCATTATGTAATTCCTCGTAATATAGCACTTCGATAACTAATAACATATATAATCTATATAGCTATATCACCATCTATTTGTTTAAGTGAAACTCGCGTCAATTAAAAAGTAAATAACGTTTATGATCACGCCTTTAGTTTAAATGGGACATAACTTCTGTCGTTTTATGCCGTTTCTCGCGTTTCTTACGCCACGCTTTCGTATTAAGACGGAGTGATCATAAAATCACATTTTTAGGTTTTTGAGATTCTGTGATGAATAGTGTTTTTACTGTTCATAACTGTATTTAATCGTTTTTTATACTTTTATTGAACGTTTTACTTATATTAGGTCCTATTAGGTCATGGTTTTATTTTTAGCGATTCTTCGAACACGTTCTCGCTAATTGAAATTTTTTCGCATTTTATTGATGTTTATAAAGTATAAGTTTCTGTGGTGAATAGTACTTTTTATAAAAATTGTTTTATAAAAGTATTAACTATCGTAAACTTGTAAATAGCGTATCTTCTTCGTTATTAATCGGTTTTTTGAGTTCTTTATGACCCCTCGATCCTTGTGACATGTAGTATTTTATAAAATCATAAAACATATATATAAATTTCGAATTTCAAACAGCCCTAATATATTTTTTCTCCAATTGTGTTTTAAACTTGTTTTTTTTAGGACTTTTTAGCTTTACCACTTTGTTACAAACCCATTAGAACCCTTAATATCTTATGTATTACATATATTAGGTCCATTAGGTCATGTTTTGTTCATGTGAGTCCAAGATAACAAGATTAACATGTTATTTTACCATTTTCACTTGTAATTTATAAGTTAACTTTTAGAAACCCTAATTTGCACTTAAACATGTTAATACTTAACCAACATGATAAAACACTTATACATCCCTTTTAACATAATATTATCATCCATATGACATGTAAATAAGTGTACAAAACATTAATCATATGTAAAAATCCATTTTACATTTCAAAAAAGTCCCTAAAATGGTGATTTAGCTAAATATAACATATGAACACATAAAATCTTAGTTATGAAATGATTAAGCCTTATATATAACCTTGTGTGGATGAGTAGAGAAGAGAATAACAATCACACCCTTGTGATTAACAACCTTGGCTTGAAAATATAAGGTGAAAACCCTAATTTTCCCAAGTAAACCCTTTTTCCTTTTATGAATTCCTTGCTTGCAAATGGTGAACCAACTCTTGAAAACACCTTAGAATACCTTAGATATGATGTGTGTATGCTTGTATAATGATAGAAAATCAAGCTATGGATTGTGTTTGATTAGGGTTTTGAGCCGTGGGATATGGAGTGAACAAAGGAAGAGATTTTGTGATTTCTTTGATAAGGAAATGTGTTATGACTTCTTAGCTCACACATGCATGGGTATTTATACTACTTGGAGAAGATATTTGTGTCTAGTTGATGTGTGCAAGGTGGCAAAGCTTCTTGAAGAAGATTGGATGACATGAGAAAGGTTGAAGCTTATCTTGGATGAGAAAAGCTAGTCATAGATGAGTCATGGTTCAAGTTGCATGCTAGATCTTTTACAAAGCTTCTTGGTTGACTCTTCTTGGCTTTTCCTAGTACATTATACACGTAATAATATATGTATATGTATAAGCTAGATATGTATTTGATCATTTATATAAGTATACGTGCATTTTATGGAAGTATAATGTATTATACACTTGGAAATATGTATAAACTTGTTAATTGTAAGTCATGATTTGAATTCCTTCATAATGAATATGTATAAAGTGATAAATACTTGAAGTTTTAAATAAACTTTAAGTATTGGGTATAATTTTGGGTATTTGATGAAGCGTAGATAAGTTAACGTGCTTCCGGGAAGGCTTAAACGTACTTTATCGCGAAACGTAAACACTTAACGTAACTATAAAAATAAAATGTGCAATTGATAAAATATTTATCCTCTTAATTAATCCATATAACACTTGCTTGATGTAACATTTAATTGTTTTAATGCCCGGTTTATCATTGATTGGTCATATTAGTTTACGCGAATTTAACTTAAGTTTATAGGTTTAAGAGAAACGCGTAAACCTAACAATAAATTGGCATTACATAATGTCGTACAATGACCTAAAACATGTGGTGTTATAGTCTTCCCCCATTAAATGAGCCTTATCCTCAAGCTTATCACAATGGTACTTGTGATGGTGCGGTCTTGGTGAGAGGTGTGGATATTTCTTCTGAATTGATCTTCAACGTTCCCACGTAACTCAGGACCCCGCACTAGAGTTTCCAATCGAACCTTGGGACAACTTGGGACACGGCTGCCTCAATTGTTTGACTTCGCGATCCATATTTCTACAGGCTTCTTCAACACATAATCGCAAGCTTGTCATCCTACTTGTTTGTCTTCCAAGGAACGACTAATGGATCGTAGTAGAACATTTTCTTCTAAGTTGGATACTGAAAAGTATTGTAGAACCATGTTCAGCTCTTGTAGGAAGCTCAAGCTTGTATGCAAATGGCTCCAACCTTTTTCAACACTTTGAAAGGTCGAACATATTCGGGTTTAACTTCCCCCGTTTGCCAATAAGTACGACCATTCACAAGGCAAAACCCTTAAGCATAACTTATATCTAACTTGAAATCTCCATCAGTTTACGTTTATATCAGGCGTAGTCTTTTGTCGATCATGAGGGGGGTGGTAGGGCGGGTGCGGTTTTAGATACCCTTTGTTTGATCTGGATGATCTCTCCGTTGTTTCTTTGCACTAATTCTAGACCCAGTAAGTTGAACTTGTCCAACCTCGGCCCAACACACGGGTGAACGACACTTTCGACCATAAAGTGCTTCAAACGGTGTAGCCTTAATGCTAGCATGATAACTGTTATTGTATGAAAACTCGACTAATGGCAAATGTTTAACCCAACCATTTCTAAAGTCGATTAAGCAAGCACGTAGAATATCTCAGAGTTTTGGATGGTTCTCCGCTTTGTCATCGTTTGCGGATGATATTACAGTACTCCTATCTAAACTTGTACAATAAATCCAAAGCCTCTGTAGTGTCCTCCAGAATTTTATGCGAACCGAGGGTCACGGTCATAGATAATTGAAACAGGTATTCCATGCTTTGTGACTACCTCCTTTAGGTACATTCTTGCCAGTTTATCCATAGGATCTGTTTCCCTCATTGGCATAACAAAATGGCCAGGACTTTGTATAGTCGTCATCGATCACCCAAATAGTGTACATATCCCTTGTGACGACTTAGGAAGCCTTTGTGGACGACTTAGGAAGCTTTGTGACCAAAATCCATCGTGATGTTGTCCTACTTTCCACTTAGGTATCTCGGGTTGTATACAAACTCTGGTCTCTGTGTTTGGCCTGACCTTAGCACAGGTCAATCACTTGCTTACATAGGTACGATATTGAGCTTTCATATTGGGGCCACCAATATAGTTTCTTCATATCCTGGTACTTCTTGTCTGAATCCCGGGATGATAGGTATTTAGACTTGTGGGACTCGTGCATGATCACAGTCCTTAAGTTGCCATAACATGGTAACCAACTCCTGCTATTTAAGCACATAGTTCCATCCGTACGTGGTTCCAACTTTTCCGTTCTAAGTTTCTCTGGATCTTTTGAATTCTCAACCAATATACCTCCAACATCCTCCTTCTTGATGTTCTCCGGCTTTCGTGCTTCAGTCTGAGCTTTCAGGATTTGTTTAGGAAGGTCCAAGCCAATAGTCATCACTAAGGCCCGAACCCTTAGTGGTTCTCGTTCCTTCTGCTCAGAGCATCAGAAAAACATTTGCCTTCCTGGGTGATAACGATTTGCAATCGTAAATCACTCTGCATACTCTAACAGCAGACGGTTGCCTTCATATTTAATTCCCTTCTGATCCCAGAAATGTGTTGTAAACTTTTGTGATCAGTGAACACCGTGCACTTGGTTCCGTACAGATAGTGCCTCCAAATTTTTAGAGCAAACACTACTGCCCCAAGTTCTAAATCATGAGTCGTATAGTTCTTTTCATGAATTTTTAACTGGCGTGATGCATAAGAAATCACCTTTTCTCTTTGCATCAACACAGCGCCCAAACCCTTCTTTGAAGCATCGCAGTATGCGATGAAATCTTCGCTTCCCTCAGGTAAGGCCAGGATTGGTGCACTGTACAGCTTCTGCTTCAACAGTTGAAAAGCTGCTTCTTGTTTATCGCCCCAATCAAACTTGACACCTTTCTGGGTTAGTTTGGTCATTGTCTTGGCGATCTTTGAAAACCCTTCGATGAATCTTCTATAAATTAGCCGGCAAGGCCAAAATAAATTGGCGGAATCTTTGTTGGTGTTTTTGGAGTACGCACAAAATCTTGAGAGCTTCAATCTTGAGGGGTCAACATGAATACCATTGACAGATCAAATCACGTGACTAGGAATTGTACCCTGGAAATCCAGAATTCACACTTGGAGAACTTGGCGTACAATTCTTCCTTCTTAAGCAATTTCAAGATCTGCCTAAGGTGTTCTTCATGTTCCTTCTTACTTTTAGAGTAGATCAAAATGTCATCGATGAAGGTCTAATCACAAACTTGTCTAGATATGGTTTACACACCGGTTCATAGGGTCCTGAACACGGTGGGCGGTGCGTTAGTCAAACCAATGGACATAACTTGGAATTCTTAGTGGGACCGTATCAAGTCGAAAGGCGGTATTGGGGTTGTCCTTCTTCTCGAAATCTCAACTGGTGTACTCTGACTCAGAATCGATCTTTTGATATAAATACTGACCTTGAAGCTGGTCAATTAGGTAATCGATTCCTTGGGTGTGGGTAGCGGTTCTTCACTGTCATGTTGTTCTATTCTCTGTAAACGATGCACATCCGAAAAGACCATCTTTCTTCTGTCTAAACTGATCTGGAGCTCCTGGGTAAGGATCTTGTTCTTATATAGCCTTTGTCCGTAGTTCCTGTGTTGCTTGCTGCTCCTTCATTTTGGGACGGTGCTAATCTATTTGGTGCCAGTGCTATAAGGTGTAGCACCCGGTACCAAATCGATTCGAAACTCCACTTGTCGAGTGGGTGGTATACCCGGCAAGTCCTCAGGAAAGACTTCAGGAAATTCTTGAACAACTGGCACATCTTCAAGTCGTTTCTCCTTTGACTTGTCTTCGTCTTTGGTTGCGGTGATATTTACTAAGAATACGTAACATCCCTTCGTTAAATACTCTTGAGCCTTAGCACACGAGATGATGTTTAATCGGGTCCCGTGTTTATTGCTGCTTTTCGTCACCACGAAAACGATTTAAATTTTCGTATCCAAGGAATACGACAATTCTTTTCCGCACAGACAATAACGGCATGGTACTTTGCCAACCAATCCATACCAATTATCACGTCAAAACTACCTAGTTCTACGGGCATTAGGTCTATGTTGAAAGGATGATTTAAGAGAGGTTTATTGTACTTAACCCCGGATAATTTAGTGTTTAATCCACTATTATGCTTGTCGGCTAGTTCGAATTATAAATTATGAATCTAATGCTGACGGAGTGATAATAATTCGAGAGATAAAATGACAGTAGATACAAAACTCCTATCGGCACCGGTATCAAATAAAATAGATGCATATCGGTTGTTTAGGGGGAAAGTAACAGTGACAGAACAACACCCCACTACATTGTTGTAGACGGGTTTGCCCTGCATTGCCCTCGGCATACACCTTTTGCCATGAGCCTTGGCATTTCCAGCCTGATACCCTGGTTTTGTTTTTCTTCATTTTTGGGGGCAATCCATCTTGACAATTGCACGTGAGCACCACATTTAAAACAAGCCACTCTGATTTGCCCCTGTGTGACATTTGGGGACTCCTGCAAGTCTCGAACCTAAAATGGACCAATCGGTTGCACTTGCTGCATTTGGGAGCACAAGGACCCTCATGGTGATAGTTACATTTGGAACATAGAGGTTTAGGCCCTCCGTATGGTTTCCTATCACCATTGTCCTTGCGGCATAGCTCTTCAGTGTTTTGGTCTCGTGTTTGGTTTGCTGATTCTGGTTGTTCCTTGCAAGTGTCATCAGTCTTTCTTTTTGTTGTCAGCCATGACCCATTCCATGCCAATGTTGATCTTTTTGTCCATGAGTTCAGTGGCGAACTCAATGGCATCCTGCATAGTTTTTGGCTTAGTCGCCATCACATTGCCATGGATCGTGTCGGGCAAGCCACCGACATATTTCTTAACTTGGTCTATTTCTTCCGGAAACATCCGATCGCACCATCTAGTGCAAGTTCTTGGTAAATGTTCGGCTAGAGGCTACCACATCGATACCCTTTTACCTATTAATTCCACCATTTCGAAATTCCAGTTTCTTAATTTTGCCCCTTGGGTAGTATTTGTCTGTCATCATTTTTTTCAGTGTCCTCCATGGCATTACATGGGCAGCTTTAGGAGTAGTGGTCTTAACATGGGAGTTCCACCATGTAAGAGCATTTCCTTGTAGGGTACACGTAGCAAATTTGACCTGGCATGCTACTGTGTACTGTTTCTTATAGTAAAATCAGATCCATCTTTTTCAAACCACTAATTGAGACCAACAACTCCTTCAGTACCCTTAAAAGTAAGGGGTTGACAGTTCAAGAAGTCCTTGAAAGTACACTCTCGGGGAGTGCGAGTAGGTCTTTCAGTTTCTGATCTTGACTTTTGGCTACCATCGCCATTTACACCTTTGTTCCTTAGTTGTTCTTGATTTGCGAGTGCTTCAGCAACTCGTGTTTCGATTAGCTGATTGACTGGCAGCCAGACTCCATTGGCTGCATCAGTAGTAATGTAGATTTCTAGCAGATTTGTTTTTTTTTGGCGGTTCTAGCAGATGGGGTTCTTCTAGCAACTGGAGCTCTTCTAGCAACTAGAGCTCTTATGGGTGGCATGATTCTTCAATATCACAGAGTAATAATTTAATTTTTTTCCATTCCAAAAGTCGTGTTCCAAAAGTGAAATGTTGTGAAATGATATGTTGAGGTTGAGTATGAGTTTTGGACCATTGTGTTATTCGTAATGTTTTGAAAATTGTTCTAGTATTTATATAAATAACCCTTATATAAATAATCGTAGAGTATATGTAAGGGAATGTAAGCATATATATGTGTATATATTTAAGACCCTTATAGTAATATACGTAGTATAATATGAATCATGTAAGCATCTAGTATAACCAACTAATGCAACTCAATAGTGTATGTCATGTATGCATCTAGTACAATTACTAATGCAAACAACTAGTATATGTATGTCCCGTGAAAACCTTTTGTATGATGCAATGTTTGAAAACGGTTATAGTCCAAGTAAAAACATTTAACCTGGTTCTCTATAACCTTGGCTCTGAATACCAATCTGTAACACCCCCAAAATGGGTCGCAGCGGAAATGATGTTCCGGGAGCGTTACTTCATAATACCATTGCACAAGACATGAGAGAACGACCTCTAAATGAGTCGTTTGAAAATGATACATTGGATTTAATAAATGTTGTTACAAAAGCTCAACGGCTTAACTTGTTCATCCTTGAAAATGTAAAGATTTTAGATCATAACAAATATTCCCAAAATGTAATGCCTCTAAATCTTTATGTAATGACTCCAAAATGATTGACCCCCAATGTATCTCTTTGCTCTTATACTTCATTGACCTGAGAAAACATGCTTAAAAGGGTCAACATAAAGTTGGTGAATTCATAGGTTTGTTTATGTATAAATTAGGACCGCAAGATTTCCTCATGATTATGCAACCTGTGCACCCATCACAAAATGTAATTACGTTTCCCTAAGCTCATGACACTAAAGCTCGACATGTATGAATGCAATATAAATATTGCCACATTGCCCGTGATGATGTTTAACCCGAAACATCCCAAATCTGACATGGTATACATCCGTTGGTTCACTCCGTGACACCAGTGAGAGCTACTCACCCGGACGGGGATGTCAATCCCAAATAGATCTATTTATAACATTCGCGCTCACACAAAGTAATTGACAGTTCATGATAATGGGCATAGTGGGTTATCACTACTTAGGCAAACACGTAATCATGATAAAATGTACACTTGCGTCCAATTTGTAAAACAATGCATGTTTCTTACCCCAAAAGTTGTAAATCATTGATATAGTAAAACATGGGGCTATGAACTCACCTTAGTGAATAAACTGATGTATATGAATCAAGTGAATGGAAACGTCACGGATAAGACCGAATGCAACCTAATTAAATATAGGTCGTATGAGTACAATGTACTTAATAATACTACATCACAAGTTATATAGTTACAACACCAATTAATAGTTTTTGTTTAGTTTAAAATGTCAAAACAATGTTTAAACCGTACTTTATTGAATAAAGGTGTTTGTATTTGTATCCGTAAGATAAAGTGTGGTTTTCATCTCACAATTGATTGTTTGTTAATAATACATGTTTTAATATTATTATTGATTATATAATTGGTTTAATTGTTTTTATAAAATAGTGCACAAAAGTGAAGATAGTGCACACGGTTTTATAAACCTCGTATCTTTATCCTTTTAACTCCGTTTCATGTCTTTCTTATGTCCAATGTTTCGTATTAAGAAAATCTATCAAAATATTATATTTATAATATTTATGCCCCTGATGAACAGTAGTTCTAATTGTTTTTATAAAATTATATAAAACTACTTTTATATAATTAATCGTCGTAACCTTCCAAAAGTCATAACTTACTCATATTTAATCCGTTTCGCTTGTTCTTTACATGTATGGATTCGTATTTGAAAAGTCTAATCAAATTTTATATTTATAATATGGTTTGGTACTGTTATGAACAGTAACAGTAAGTGAAAGTTTATAAAAATACTTTTTATAACTTTAATTATTGAAATCGTATTTTAATTGTATCTCGTTCGTTTTAATTCGGTTTTTAGTGATTCCTATGTCCACGTCTTCGTAATTAAAAGCTCTATTTATGAAAATTATTTCCCAACAGTATACTGTCGTGAACAGTAAC
>BQNB010020372.1:36180-39621 GCA_026074375.1 Tanacetum coccineum | reverse complement strand
GCAGTACTAACTGGTATATTAGCAGTACTAATATCTGGCTTAGTAGTATAAACCTCTTCAGGAGCAGTAAACTCAAAATTAGGTTCCAAATCATACTCTTGCCTCCCCTGAGTCTGTACATCATGATGAATTATCTATTGTACCAAGGAAATATCAAAGTCTTCATCAATTTTAGCAATTTTCCTCCCCTGGTTGAAAGAATCCTCTTCCTCATCATCTGATACAACAAATTGAGCTCTTCTTCTAGCTTTGCTTGACTTGATAGTTTTCTCCAAAGTTTGGTAAAAGCAGCACCATAGGTTTTCTTTGTGTGCTTCAAGTCATTCTCCAAAACTGCAACTCTGTCTGACAATTTTGTAACCAATTCCATCAATTCATTTAGTTGCATTATGCCCTCATCACTTCCAAGTATGTGAACTCTTGGGAGAGGTGAACTATGAGGCATGGTAGGGATCTTATGTATGTTACCACTGCCTTGTCCTGCTTCTAAGCCAGAGATAGTAGTGGCAGCCCCTCCATGTCTGTCATCTACACCTGTGGATACAGCCTCATCTGCTACATGGGTCTGGGTATGAGAACTGGGCTGAGAAACCTTAGCTTCCTGTCTGATAAAATCCCTAAGTGTTGGTGAATGATGTGGTTGTGAGGTTGATAGAGCAACTGTGGGTGTGTGATGGGACTCAACTAGGATTGTTAATCCTTCACCCTGTAATATCTGACCCTAAAAAAGCATTGTTTGAAACAATGGAGTGTCCACCCTAGTATATCCCTTTGAAGCCCTCTTCATATTGCTAAACAGTTTTTGGGTAAGGGAAGGAGCAATATAGGTTCTTTGGTGAGGTAGAAGCAGTCTCTTTTGCGTGTTCAAAAAGATTTGTATAAATCTTGGATACATAAAAAATTTAGACTTACTTTCCAGGTTTTTCACCATGCCATCAAAAATTAATTTGGAAAAATTAAAGGTTCTGTTTGTGGCCAAGCAAATGATAGCAGTTGCTATATTGCTACTAAATTGTTCTCAAGCAGTTTTCTTGGAACTTAAACAATGAAGGATGGTATGAATCAAAAATTTCTACCGAAGGGAGAAATGTCCCTTTTGAAAAGTTAATTTATCAGAGTTGGACACATACCCCATTAGAGCAAGTTGCTCAAAAATCTCTGTAGTAGGCAAAGTGCTAAGACCATCAGAATCTTCTAACTTGAGATGTCTTCTAATAGATGCCTCAGAAACAACCTTGAGTTTCTCATCTATTGTTGCAGTGATTTCCATGTCTCCATTCTCAAGTGTGCTAGCAGAAGCAGTTTGCCAAAACTGTTCTATGAGAGAAACATAGATAGTGGGATTTTCAATGAGAGCATACTTAATGTGACATGTATTTAGAAAATCCAATATCTGATGAAAACCTTCACTTCCTTCAGACTTTTGTAAGTAAGTAACCATGTTGTGCTTGTCGCAGAAATCCAAATTTGCCATTTGATGAAGGGAAGTTAGATTAGGTTTCTGGGATTTGTTTATATATGAGAGTGTGTGAGCTTGGCAAAATTAATTGAGATTATGTAGAGAGCACTTAGGGTTTTGATTTGACCGACTGAATGAAATTTGTTCTTATCTTGAAGAAAGCTTATGATTTTATAGAAAGATCAGGACTTCTCCAAATTAGTCAAACCTATAGGCTTAGTAGTTGGCGGAAATTTTGCAACGGCTATATTTAATTAAGGAAATTCTGTTATGCCTCAAACAGTACTAACGGTCACCCACCAGTACTAATTTTAGCCTAGCAGTACTAAATTTAAGCCCAACCGTATTAACTTTACCCAACAGTATTAAGATATGCCTGGCAGTCTAACTTAATACTCGCAGTGTTAAGTTTATACCTAGCAGTATCAACTCCAATTATGTTCCAACAAGCATTGCCACCATAAATTTGGATTCACACAATCTCTCTTTCTGTTTTTCAGCTCACTAAATCTCTCAATTTTTTTCTCACCAATTTAGACAGTTTTGTACAATGTTTCATCAATGCCATTAGTTTCATACTGTCCTTCTCACTTCTAAGTGTGTTATCTTTTGAGAGAGGTGGATCATTGGACTATCTAGATGTAGTCTCAAACCTAGTTTGAGCATCTACACCCCCAATATGGTATATTGGCACCTGAACCACTACCTAAACCAGTTTCCTAAGGACTTGGCTCATTAAGTGTTGCCATGGATTGGGTCCTATTGTTATTACCGCTGTCCTACTCTGCTTCTAAGCTAGAATCAGTAGTGGCAGCCCTTTCCATTCTGTCACCCAACTCCTTATGGACAGCCTTGTAGACAAAATATAATGCCTAAAACATTATTAATATTTTTCACATCTTTACGTTTTGATAATCACAAAATATAAAAACGTTCAATGTAAAATTATACGTAAACAAGTAATTAGTAGTAAATTTTTATTTCGATAATTATATCACTTAAAGGTATGAATAAATAAATGCTTAATGCATTTAATGATCAAAGAAAATTTGTATTCAACCTCAAACTTTTATAGAATGTTGTAAACATTACAAAACATTTTCTACAATTAAAAGAAATGTTTTATTCAAAATAAACATTTTGAAATTCAAATTTTTAGACCTAAAACAGCTAGAAAGTTCCAGAAAATTTTCCCTACAAAAAAGGACAAACTGGGGAGCGCACAGTCTAGGGCGGCCCCCTTAAATACACTAGCGGCCCCCTTATCTTTAAGGGGACCGCCCACCTATTTAAGGGGATCGCCCGTAGGTAGACGCTCCTCCAGAATGTCCTATATAAATACTAGACTATTCATCACTATTTTCTCACCTTTTGCACTCATTCTTTCTGATAAAAAAACAGCCCACACATCTCATTAAAATCCTTTGATCATTTAATCATTAAGCTTTATTTACAAGTGATCCAAGCTCAACTCCTCAAGTGCAAGAGAAGAATACTTCCTACCATCAAGTGAAGAAGTATTACACCTTTGTGTGTTGTTGCAATCTTATTGCATCCATATCATAACTTGTAAATCTTGTAAAGTTGTGTAGTTGCTAGATCTAGGTGATTGTTGTAAGTATAGTTGGATCTTGGTGATCTTTCCTAGTAGTGTTAGTTAGGTGTGATTATAGTAGTGGCTTGGTGAAGTAGTGGTGTGAAGAAAACTAAGGTTTGATAAAGTTATGTAGTCGTGATCAAGTCGTGAAGCAAAGTTGTGTAGTTGTGGTAGATTGGTTCTAGCTAAGATTAGAACTCGACATCTAGCTTAGTGTCGGAAATCAAGATAAGCGAAAGTTGTGTAAGGTTTTCTCTGCCATAAGGGAGCTTGTTGACATAGTGAAGAAAACTCTCGAGTTAGGTGCTCGAGGAGTGGAGTAGGGCGAAGAGGTGCTTCGTTGCCGAACCACTATAAATCCTCGCGTTGTGGTTTGATTGTTCTT
>BQNB010020372.1:16180-31180 GCA_026074375.1 Tanacetum coccineum | reverse complement strand
TAATCATTTTAAAGTTAGTTCCTAGTCTTTGGGACATTAGATTGTTCCAGTTTCTTTGGTTCCCCCTAGGATAGTGTTTGCTTTGTTTAGATGTTTCTATCTTCTCTACTGTTTCCCTAGCAGACTTAACAAGTTTTATCTTTTCTATGCAGAACTAACAATTTTTATCCTTAAGTATAAATTCTACATAACTTTCATCATCAGAGTTCCAATCCCCCATTGATTGGAGGTCTAAAAGTTTGTTCTTCCTAACAGTTTTAGATTCTACTGCGTCATAATTACTTTTTACATTAGCAGACTCATGATTTGACTCAACTGTCTTATCATCACTAGGTGTAACAACAGTAGTAACATCCAAATTCTCACTTTCAACTATTTTCATCCATAAATGTAGATCATTGCGCGGTATGAATTCCCATGAAAAAGGTGTGGAACTGTGCATGATAATCACATTTACTTGTTTATACTCCTAATTTTCTAACATCTCAAATGAATTCACAAAACTTTCTACTGCAAGAGAAGCTGTAGTAGAAGAAGCTGCATTATATCCTAGTCCAATTTTAAGCTTGTCACAAACTTGACTTTCCAGCAAATTATACAAAGATTTAGATGAATTTTAAAACTTCTCTAAAGTTAGCTTAACTCATCTCTTTCTTTTTCCATCTCTGCATTTTTCCAATATTCCATTAGTTTTCAACTAAACATTATCTCCTTATCTAACTTCAATTTTAAAAACATTACTGCTTTCTTCAAAACACGGTCTAATTTTTCTTATAGTGACTAGTTTGCTTCCTACGGACATCTAAACCTTCTTTAAAAAAAGATACTAAATTAAATTAAGACTTATTATATTCTAAATTCAAATTATCATATTGTTCTTTAAGAATAGCATAAGCTTTTACACATGATTTAGAAAAAGAATCTACCTCAGAATTTGAACTGGAAGAACTTCTTGATGATGTATGTGTCATTAATGCAAAGTTTTAGTAGGATTCTTAACTTCACCAGTGATAGCTCCAATCAACCCTCCAATTCCATCTGAGACAACCAATAGCATTTTCAATTGGGTAGTTTCCACTGTCACTGTTTCTTCTATTAATTCTCTTTTCTCTTTTCTCCTGATCCTTTGAAGTTTACATTCTTTTGCAAGTGACCATAATTTAATGACAATTGTAGCACTCCTACTTTTTGTCCTGTCAAATCACAACTCTTTTATCATTTACAATCCACTCCTTCCTGTCCTCCTTGATGAATTCACAGCTCTAATAGTCAGCATGGCCATTTCCTATTGTAAATCCATTTTTTCTAGGTCATCAGGATCAATTTGTTCTAGATCCTCTCGTGACATTTGAAGAGAATTGGGCTGACTAGCTAGGAAAGCATAGATCACAACATCACTAAGGGTATCTCCAGATGTAGGATTACTTTGAGTATGAGCAGTACTAACTCCATAAGCAGTGTTATCTGCTTCATTTGTGCTGCTATTGCTGTTAGAGGATACAAAAGCTACATTTTGTTGATTTTGACTTGTACTTGATGATCCTGAGATTTCAGGTTCATATATCTTCAAGTTGTTGTATAAATCATCCAAATTAATTGTCTCTATTTCCGTTTTTTGTCCTACCCAAGTTTCAAAGACAGAGTCTTCATTCATGCTGGAAGACTTCTCAACAATTTTAAGTTCATGTCCTCTTGTGTAATAATTTCACCTTGAATCTCCAACTAAGTGATAAGTTTTTGCAACCTATCAAAAGTTTGATCCATTATCTCTAAACTTGATACTGTAAAGTTCTCATATTGTTGCTTAAGTAGAGTTCTCTGAACTTTCTTGGATTCCTTGTTTCCTCCATACCTCTTCTCTATGGCTTCCATGAGCAATTTTGCATCATTATATGAATGGAACTTTAGTTGATCTTTATTTGGGAGTGCCATTAACAGAGTTCCTCTAGCTTTCATCTCATTCCTCTTGTCCTGTTTTTCTTTTGCAGTAGTAGTTATATTCCTCTGCTCATTTCTCCAACATTTCTCTTTAGCACTTTGTTACCATTCAGAATTACTTTCCAGAGAGAGTAATCAGTCATGAGAAAGTATTGTTCTATCCTCAGTAACCAGAGATCATAATCCCTTGGGTTGAGGATAGGGAGTTTTGTAGTCAAAGTTGTAGAAGTAGTTCATGCCTCAATTACTTCCATCTTATCACTGGGGGGGGGGGATAAAATAGATCTAGTATATATTATTTGTTTCTTCTTATTCAAAGCTTCACAACAAGCTCTCATACCACTTGTTGATCCCAATGAATAGATCTTTAACTCTTTCGCTTGATGTAAGGTTTAGTATCCTTGGATAAATCCAAAGGTACTAAGAATGAAACTTTGTGTATATGATATAAACTATGCGGAATCTAGTTTATACCACTAAGAAGAATAACAGCAATGTATGTTTGACACACAGAAAATATAGCCAAAACAATAAGCTTCCAATATAATTAATACGAACAACCACTCTTTGAAATGTTAGGGATTACAACCTTGAAGCTATGATACAAAGAAAGACTGAAATGTTTGAATCTAATGCCAAAACCTAGGATCTCCTTTTATACACTAAGGAGTCCTTTACAAGATAACTAAGAATCTTCTAAAACATTAAGCTTATATACATATCTTTCTAAATATATAGAATATACACAAGATAACTAATACATATCTTTTAACACGTCTTTACATCTCTTCACATGTATTTATCTTCATGTAGTCTTCAATCTTTATCAGCAGTATAAATCCTCTTAGCAGTGTTAAGTTAGTACTAGCAGTACTAACTTATTCCTAGTAGTACTAACATTCTTCTAGCAGTACTAACTGGTTTATACTGCCAGTTATGACTTAAGCAGTACTAACACTTTGACTTGGCATTACTAAGTCTAATGAGCTTAATTCCCAACATTTGCTTAATTTATCGTTGATTGATTGTTTATGTTTATCAGTTTATACTTGTTTAAGTGCTTTTGTAGTATATTAGATATGATAACACAAGCCTAGGATTAATGTTTGGCCGACTTATCTAGAGAGAGAAAGTGGGAGTTTAAGAGTGAGAAAATCACTTAGTGTGTGTTTGTGATAAAATGAACATCCAACCCTTTCCCATGGCTGGAAAGGGGTATTTATACAATTGTTTTAGTGCCCCTAAATAGGCCATGGAGTGGGCTAACAAGTGGGTAAAGACCCGGCCCAACACCATAAGTCGTACGGTAACTAAACTATTAAAACTAAGACTACGAGCTAACCTATGCTAGATATAACACAGGGTGACCGAGTCTTTTACATGGATTTTCATAATCCTAACAATCTCCCCCTAAGGGAGGTCACCCCAGATAATACAAATTGAATCCTAGCATTATATTTGACCTAATCTTTGATTATGGCTTGTAGTCTTTTGATTCTTCAACATTCGTCGTTGTACATCAAGTAGTGATCTTTGAACTTTGTTCCTTGGACTTGAGTGATCTTTGAGATTTCTTTGAGATCACCATCTACTTTAAATCTCTTAATCATCCTTGTTGTGGAATATTGCACGTTCAAGTGATGTTGTGACTTTCGTGACCTCCATACTTCAAACTTTCTAGCTCATGATGGTACAATCTCAGAGTTGCTGAAGCTGTGTTTTGTAGGTCTTTCCAGTTGTCAATGATGTTCTTTTGATTAGAAACATTAAGTGTGAGCAATGGGGTTGTTTGAATTGACTTTATACTGGAACGAGGCATCTAACATCTCCATCTTTATGTAATCCTGAAATAAAACAGTTTAAACCAAATGCTTGTGACGAATATAGCTTTTCATTCGTCAGAGTTTGGTGCATTAACCTCCGTTCCGTAAGGACCAGTTTACAGGTATAAATATTGTACATTGAAAAATCATGGTATATTCATTATAAGAACCTCCTTGACAGGGTTTCCAGCTCAAAGTGTTAGATCATCTAACGCAGATGCATTAGATTCACTGTACTTGCTAGTATCTCTTTACCGGACACCTCAAAGCAGGCTACCTCACTAATAGTATTGCTACTAATAGAACGGTAAGAGTGAATCAGTAAGTTACTATCTCACCGATTGAAGATAAAATTGATTTGAAAATCAATCTATGTGTCACTTGTTAAAGTGATTTTTGTAACACATCAAGGGTTTTAAGCTTTTATCAAAATTCATCCTCCGTCAATTCATAATCTGGACCGAATCGATGCCCAGTGACACAAGTTTGATCCATTAAGGATCTCACAAGTCACCTACCTAGAGCTTGTTTGATGTTGGCTCTAGCAGGATTTCCATCTTCATTGTGAATACTTTTGTATCACTCGGATGTTCTTGCAATATCACAAGGATAATGTGTAGGACTCTTAAGATAATCCTTATTTTCACAGTGTGTGAAACACAAGTATATTGGAATAGTGTCCTAACGAGATTTATTGATGATCTCATGGTTCTAGACTTAATTGTGCATTTTTGGTTTTTGGTAGTCGAAGGCTGGAGCGGACTGTCACCTTATCAATATCGTCTAACTCGGAGTGAGAGAGACGATAGAAATGTATTTGATCTCGTGAGAAGTGAAACAAGAATCCTTTAAGGGATCTTGAGTGCTAGGGAGGGTTGTGCATCGTATCACTAGGGTCCCATGATGCTGTCATCAATGTCATCAAACAACCATGTGATTTCTCGTGACAGCATATTCATGTGACTCGGTTTCTCTGCCTAAGGTTTAAGGAGGTGCTTTCTTTTCCACCTATATCTTAGCATTTCTTTTTCATTGTTCAAATCCCTTCATGTGCTTACCGAGATTTCATACTAGAACCACGTTAGGGTGTGTCCTAGTACTATCTCCCATCTCAGTTCGCACTAATCCTTTATTCTCACATTACTTCATTTTATGATCATACCTAATGACTTCTAAACTAACCTAGTGAATGTCCCTAGGTAGATCCCTGCGGCTCAAGCGGGATCGTGGGATCAAGTACCCTAAACCTTAAACCATCCTTATAACTCTGATAAAGTAATTACATGGTCGGTCTTAGGTAATTCCACAATTGCCATCATAACCATTCGCTCCCCCTCAATATTTGCATCGATATTCGAAAGAGTTTAGCACATATAGGAGAGCCTACACTTGAGTTAAGAAGTCACAATTTTTATCAAATTTTCATAATTAGATCACATTTTCTCCCCCGAGCAAAAATTTCAAATCCGTTTGAATTTTGGGTGTCCCAAATGATTAAGAGGAAAATTTGGGAGAAAGTGTGTCAGGTTTATACAAGCCGATTATGGAACATATGAATACTTAATATACAAGCCTAAGAGACAGTTTAATCACTATGTTAAAATGTATATATGACAACAATATATAATAAAACTACCCGTAATTCGGTTCTCTTCATCAGTCGGTAGTCTCCATCTCTTATCCTGCTACCAACAAAGCTTTCCAGATTCCAGAAGATACGTCTTGTCTTAAGTCGTTTATGTATGGAAAACATACCCCCTTGCTTCTGTCGACGTCTTTCTTCGTCCAAAACCATGTATCCAAACCCGAATTCCTCCTGTTGACCCTGAATTCCTTAACTCTGTAATCTAACGATTCATCAATCTGATGTAGAGTACCATCACTGAACTTGTGGATTTCATTGAACCTCATGATCATTTAAACTCCATATTTGTCCCTAAACGTGACGGCCCTTAGAGAGTCAATTACTGTGAAGTCATGCTTGTACTCAAATCCCTTGGCATCCCATCAAGGTTTGGTGAGGTTTAACTACGTCTGGTAGCTCTTAATCCCTAGCTGGAAGTCTTCTACGCGTTGTCTGATAACCAAGTTTTTGGTCTATAAGTTGACAGCAGTAGTGAGAATCTTTTTATCTTCTGGTCAGAGATGGTTCAAGTGACCTTGAAGATTCAACAAGTACAGATCTTCAAAGTTACTAGGGTACAGATATTTAAAGTCCCTTTCAGCGATGACATATTCCTTGAGATCAGCTCGACGAAGGACAATCTTCTTTATGTAATTGTACCCATACATTGGGAAGACTTCAATTTTGACGACACTTAAGATACGCATATGGGTCCGTACATCCCCTTGCGATCACCTCAGAATGTGTGTCGATCAATGATAGAACCATTGTATTATGAAACCACCAGTTGAGATAAACCATACATTCTAGCGACATCTATACTTGCATTATTCTTCAATCCAAATCTGATCCGGATACCATATGCTCAAAAGCCGACATTAGGACAATAGCAACCTTCATCTTCAAATTGACAACAGAGGCGGGCCTGCTTATTTTGGGCCGTAACCTTGAGTTATTGCAAGTCATTGTGAAGAAGAAATCTGGTTGTATTGTGACATAACCCGGATCACCACCCAACGGTAGTGGTTTGCTGACGTTGTACCTTAGGATTGCAATCTTTCCCTTGATATCGGATTGGAAGTTTATGGTATTCTTCCATTTGGAACTGGAGATGCACTACGTCGGGATGAAAGACTTTAACAATTTCATATGCAGGGCCTTCCAGGTCTTTTTGAGTCAGTTCAGAGATTCCTTGCTTTTTGCAATACCAGTCCATGAATGTTGCCATATCACCGTTTTTGAGCAAGGTACTGGGATTATCTCTGTGGAGGTGTATAGGTAGACTTCATAGCAGAGGCCTAGTTGTTCGTTAGGACGGTCAGATCAGATGATGGGATGGACCAGGCAGGTTCAGGTGTAGCAGGTCGGTCTTCAGTGATAGGCTTCCACCAACTCTGCCTCAAGTTTACAGTGGGAATATGATCACGTCCAACGTCTTCACCAGTAGATGAGTATGCTTGTTCGTCTGCAGTCGTATCGTCACCCATAGGAAGTTCTTTAGGAATTGGTGAGACCGATGGCTTAATTCTGGTGTTGGTCATCGTCCAAGCTATATATTTTGCTGAAGCAGCCGTCTTTGAGGAGCTGGGGGCAGCGGTGCTTATAGACTGACCACCCTGAGTGTTGGATGGAGGTGGAGGAGGAGGTGGTGATTGAGACGACCCAGAAGCGCTAGAGGCTCCTGAAGTTCAAGAGGGACCTGCTGGTGGTAGTGGAGGAGGTAGAGGATGAGGTGCAGAGCCAGATGGTGTTTTAGGTGAGCCCTGTCTCTTTTTCTTCTTTTTCCTTGCTTTAGCCAAGTCAGACAGGAGTTGGTCTCTGTTATCTCGGGCCATAGACTTCTCCAGAGCCTCGTACAGCGTCATGTGATCTTTATTGTAACACCCCCAAAAATATGTCAACGCAGCGGAATACCACTTGGGGTGCTACTTCATAATACACAGCGCTAGATACAAGAGAACGACCTCTAAGTGTCATTTGAAAAGTAATCTCGTTGATTTAATCAAAATCTGAATTTGATATAACAAATGTCCCATAATTGCATCACAATGAAAAGCTTGAATGTATAGACTCCAATGCACTTCAAGAAATCCGAGCATATAATTTACCTGAGAAAAACATGCTTAAAAGGGTCAACATAAAGTTGGTGAGTTCATAGATTAGTTTAAATATGAATGTAATCCACTGCATCATCACAGTACCATGTAAAAATCCCAAAGATTTTATAATGAATGCATGCTTAATTTAATGTCACCCAAAAGTACCAATCTTATCCCAAAGATTTTTATAAAGAATGCTTGACAAATTTAATGTCACCAAAAATGTATTCTTGGCACCTCGTGCCTATCAATTTCCCAAAAATAATATATACAAGGTAGGACCGCAAGAATTTTCCCTGTAATACTACAACAAATGCAGACATCACAAAACCAGATTACATTTACACTAAGCTCATGACACTGAAGCTCGACAATCTTTCTTGCAATTAAAATATATATTGCAATTTACGCCCATCCGGCATGCTAAAACCCTAAACATCCTAAATTCGACATGCTAATAAACGTTCGTAAATCCCGGTAATCAGCTAGTCACCCGAACGGGGAGGTCTTTTACCGAATAGAATATATAAATAACAATCCTCTCCACAAATGTAATTCACAACTACATCTTATGCAATTGGACAGTTTCATGACATGGACTTAACTGGTTAACGCAACTTAGCAAACAGAGTAATCAATCTTGCGACTAATATAATAACAAGCAAGTTTCCCCCCCGATATTATAAATCAATTGAAAATCGTAAAAATTGTGGGGCAATGACCTCACAATATCCAATTTAAAAACAATCACATTGTTAAATAAGATGAAATCCAGTAAGTAAAGAGTTTTTGTTTGACAAGCATGTATTCCTCCTCGCGGGTTTTTATAAACATTCAAAATGATTGAAAAGCGAGGTTATGAACTCACATTGAGAAGATGAAAGAACCAGGGCAAATAGGCATCTAACATGCACAATACGAAGCGGGAAACGAAGCGGCTCGATCGATGGTATTTGCAACTAATCTAAATGGCAAAGACCCACTAGCCAAGTATAAAGAAATTGGTAATTCCTGATGAATATCACATCAAACGCGACCTAGATAAAAATATTATATGTTAAAGTTGTAATGTTTGGTGGAAGGTTAAATAACTAAATTGAAAATTTACGCAATAGTGTGTAAATGTATTCTTATATATATTTAACTTATGAAAAATAACCCTTTAAAAAATTCCTACTTAACCGTAATATATAACAAAGAAATACAATTACTAATAATTCCAAAGATTAATGAAAAAGATTAATTATACCTTTGGCAGGTATTATATAAAAATGTGAATTAATTACTTAAAACCAATTAGAGTTTTGACAAACCATTTAATTAATGAAAAAACACGTTGAATAAAAGTTAGAACACTGATGTCTTAATGTTATGAACTTATCAAACCATTTTTGTAACAGTTTATAACCATTATAAAATATAATTAATAGTTTATAAATTATATTTCGTTTCTTCGACGGGTCGTTTCTAAAACAGTTGTCTCAATGTAAAAATATAGTTTTCGTTTGTTGTCAATTTACGACGTATTTTAAATTTTAATATATCTGATTAAAATATGACATAGTCCTATACCGTTCTAAAAATGAAATAGCAGGTTTTAGTGAACCAATGTAATAAGATATAGAAATTTATATAAAATTTCTTCATGACTTTCCCATGTAATATAACATTTTTCCAATTGTTGCAAAACCACGACGTTTTCCCCTAAATCAAGTAATATGATGAAATTATTCGCTTTCTAATATTTTCCAATGTCCGCGTGTTCCAGATATAGATATATATATGTATTATAACTAATCTAAACAAAATATTAATAATTTACAATTATTTAACCATTATATAAACCACCAATTCTATAAATCCTGTTTTTTAAATATTTAATAAAACCTTTAATAATTTTATTAATTTAATGTTCATTAAACACAAACGAAACCCATATATAAACTGCTGCACACCAAACGCGTCATGTATGTCCGAATATCGACAGCCAAAACCAAACACCCCAAATTCTCACTATACAAAACGGCGAACCAATTATGTGTCCGGCTGTCCGCCAAACAATGCCCATTCGGACCTGTTAAACCCACAACCAAACAACACCCTAATTGAACACTAAATAACCAAACGCACCCCTAGTTTGTTCTTATCCAAACAAACACGCCCCGACTTGGCTTGCCACCCCCAAGAACAAACACACCTAACTGGACTAAACCTCTCAACGATAAGCTAGCGAGAAGGACCCGCAAATGGAGCAAGAGGGGCCGGCAGCCCACCATACTCACCCCGTGGTGGTGGCTTCCGCCCTTTTCAGCCGGCCACAACAGACCAGCCGCACCCTTGTGGTGCGGTGGCTGTCACCGAAATGAACCCACCCCCTTGGCGGTTATAATCTTACACCGAGCCCACCCCTTTTGTTCATAACCAACCCAACACATACCAACGACACCCTCTCCCCCCGGCTGTCCCACAGCCTATCCCGACCCAAACGCACCCTCTTTGGTGCTTATAAAACCAAACGGACCCGTGACGATGGTGGCGTTGGTGTTGGCAGCGGTGGGATGACATGGTGGTGGTGTGACCGTGGTGGGGTTATGATAATGATGATGATGATGATGATGGTTTCGGTGGGGAGGCAGTAGGTGTGACGGGGTGGAGGTGGTGGAGGCATGGCAGCGGGCTGTGGTGGCGAGTGGTGGCGCGTGAGTTGGTGGGTCGGATAGATCCGGAGATGAGGATCATTCTTGGAGTTGGCCGGAAAAACTCACCGGAAAATTATTCCGGTGGCCGACGAGCGACGGCGATGGTGGGTGAGGGGTGGCCGGCGGCGGCCGGGTAAATGGGAGAGAGAGAGAAATAATAAGGGTGTGTGTGTGTATTATGATATAATGAATGAATATATAAAATATTTATATATATATATATTAAAACTTTAAATCCCAAGTGACAAGTGTTAGATACTTGAGGGACCAAATGTGTAACTTTTTTCATAACTTTTTGATAAAGCGGTTCGGACTAATTTGAGCACTTAACGGACGATTCCAAATCTCCCGAAACTGTGCCATTGTTTTTCCTAATCATTTTTCCGATAAAAGCGAGTATTTAGTTGCTAATATTCATAAATATTTAATAACATTTATAAACGAAATATTTCAATTTGTGAACCGGTTACGCATTGTCCGAATAAAATTGGAATTTAACTCGAGTATTCGCGTTATTCACAACGCTTTATATTAAATGATTACTAATTATTTAATATTTTAAATAAATAATACGATAATTAAAAACAAATATAATTGTTTTTGTGTGTCCGCGATGTATATTGTTCCGAAAATAATGTTGTGTGCTGTTTTAGCCCTTTTCAGCTCGTTTCCAGGTCTCGAGCAAAACTGAAAAGTTGTCAGGAATTTCGTTTTACATCTAATTGCTTCAGAGTTCGAGCTGTGAAAACGTGATTTAGATGGTCGTTCTTATAAGTCAAGCCACACCCTAAAAGTCCATGATTGAAATCGTCATTCAAAAATTCGAAAATTCTCGGATGTTACATTTATGAGTTTGGTAGGATTTGGATTCCCACGATACGGTGGTGGAAGAATATCTTCATAATTCCAAACTGGGAGCTTCTGGCAGATCTCTGAACGTTCCCATAGTGTGCCGATGCATGGCCCAGTCAACAGCATCCAGTGCCTAATTTCATTCCACAATCTTTTCCTCACTTGATTTGGGAATATCTTGAATTCTCCAACCTGTAAAGTCTGGACCCATATTTTTCAAATCTTTCCCTCCAAGGCTGGTTTGCATCCACCAAATCCGCGATATGTTTTCGAGTTATCCTAAGCGTTGATTAAGATGGAATCTTAGAACTTGTTGTATGGCTGCTGTTGTAAGAGGAATGGTTGTCATAATTGTTGTTGATTGTTGATGCATTTGCGGTTGTGGTGGTTGGTAAAGGCCGATGCACAGTGGGAGAATCGGGTACAGACATGATATCAATCATCGGTGAAGTCATGGGAGGGATAGCAAAGGTGTCTTGATGGATTGTGACGGACACCATTGATTCAGCTTTTGTATCTGATGTTTCCTCTCATGTAGAAAAATCAGGGGTTATCATAAAGAATTGGATCGCCGAAAGCTGAAAGTCTTGTCTACGGTATTGTATAGAAGAACAACGTCCTTGTAGAGGCTGGTAAGGCTCTACGGGAAACAACGATCGTCAACCGTCAACATAAGATTCTCCGAATTTTAGGTATGCAGTGGCGAGTGAACTCTTCCATCCATTTGTTCCCGGTTGTGGTTGACTTGTAGCATCAGTGGCCAGGGCAGGGCAAAATTATTGGTTGGGGTTTTTTTTATTATTTCAAGTTGGGTCCATCATGAACACCAGGAGTTGATAGAGTTATGAGGACATTATATCATTACCAGGTTTTGGTCCACCTGGCATCATCATGAATACCTTTGATTGGTCCAGCCTGGCCATCGTCTGATCACCACTTTTTCACTACGGTAGGCACTTCTCATCTTATTCCGTTCACTTTATCAAGCCCATATTAGCATACAGGACGATGATTCTGTACTTGACCCGAGGGTACAAGTTTGGTGCGGAATTACGTCTTATGAAAGATGTATTGTTGCAGCTTGGGCCTCTTTACTTGGAGTTTGAAGATTGAGAAGAACCCGAGCAGCTTGCTCAGCACCGACTTTCTCCTTTCCTTTTCCCTCTACCTCTGGAAGTGGTTGAAACTTTCTAGTATCAGTTTCTTTAACACCTCCAAATTCATTACGCAGCGGAACCAGCAGTTTGGGTGTTAAGTCATAGCACAACAACATAAGAATATAAAGAACGACTCAAAAGAGATGTTTAAAACATAACATTGTCCCATTCATGAAAGATCAGAGTCGAAAATTTGTCCACAAGATCGTCACCAAACAACATCATAACATAAGTTTTAAAAACATAACAAAAAGTGTTTTTAATGAATGGAACCAGAACAAGTTTAATCAAAACATTTTGCGCTAGACTCCATTCGCCACTCCAAGCCATCAACCCTGATTACCTGAGATAAAACATGCTAAAAAGTCAACGAAAACGTTGAGTGAATCCATAGATTTAAATGAAATAAGAGTGAACACAGTATTTTTAATCAACGAAAACTAGTTATCAAACAAGATTTTAATCACTAAAGCATAAAGCTCATGCCACTGAAACGTTAACCAAAATATTATAAAATTACCACATCCCCACAACTAGGTAATAATGCAGATATACCTATGAAAATTCCAAAACAAAATTCCATTTAGGGTGAACGCGCTCATGGAGGTCACAACCCCCCCAGACAGGGCAGACACGACCCCAATAGATCTACTTAATTAGTACGCTCACCCATCATAGGTAAATAACAGTGCAATGAATAAATTATGGGGGCCCTTTCTGCAATAGTACCTATGCAATTAAGTTCACAATCGGGTCCAGCCAACCGAAAATCACATGGTGCTCAATTTATAAAACTAGCATGTATCCCCCTCGCGGGGTTTATAAAAACATGTATAAGTAGAAAGGCGACGCTATGAACTCACCAAAAGAATAGATAGATCAGAAGTATGACGAGTCTCGAACGAGCGGGAACTACATCTAACCCTCCTAAAAGACGTACTCGACTTAGTACGAGGAAGAAACAATAACGTAAAAATTAAACATGTGATCAAGAGATGTGTTACCGAGATAAGCATGAGCATTCCACTAGAACTTCCCAAATCCTTTTAATCCAAAATACTTGTGATCTGGTCATTAATAGGTAAATACACATCTACTAAGTTTCAGCTTTTACTTCTTAAATTCTCAAATTGAACTAAACGTTTTATAAATTATAGAGACTAAGACGTAAAAAACACAGTTTCAGAATTTAACATGAATTCATGACATCATATCCCTACTCACAAATGTACTAAATGTGAGGCTTCAACCTATAAGCTATTTGTGCTCTACTGCCAAAATGTAAGACACATAAAACAACAAAGTTTCAGAACTATATAAAAGACTGTTTTACCCCTGGTTATCCAAAACAGAAAGTTTCCAAAAATTTTACCCTTTACTAAAATGGCAATAAATCCCAAACCATGATAGCAATGATAGTGACGCCAAAACCTATAGCTTCCTTAAGATGTCTAACACTGACCCAATCTTTAAAACCTAACCTTTTATTGCAAAAAATTGGAGTTTAACTCATTTTCTTATCATAGGTCTAGATTTGACCTATTTTCTTGTTTTGACCATAACTCCCTCATCCAAAAGAGTTGGTTGGGCATCCAACTATCCTATGATGCCAAGACATGTATCGTCCCAGACATGTAATTTAATCATAGGCTCTAAGCCAAAATATGTTTGCTATAACCCGTTTTTGCTACTGTTTCAAAACAGTCCCAGTCATTTACTCTAAAACCTATCCAAACATCGATCCTAACTCTAACCAATCACATGCAATGCCTTACCAAGATTTTAAACACAACTCATACATCATATAACATGCATTTCCAGAATCAAACATCCATTTTCATGGATCAAAATCAAAAGAAAAATTAAAGATTAAGAAATAACCTTACTAGAAATGATTTAAACAAGAAAATCAAAACCAACAATTGCTTTCTTCTTGTTAGGGGCTGAGTTAGACCTATTCCAACACCCACAATCTTGACTCACATGGGTTCAATACACCCTAAATAACAAGAATCCAAGATCCAACCTAGTCTTGATTCAAACCTTCCATTTAAACCTCAATAACTTCTTTAAACTTAAAGAAAGTTTACCAAACTTTGTAAGCAACTTAAGGATGATGTTATGATGCCTAAAAGGAGTAGAGAAATTTTGTGAGAGTGGTGGTGGTGGCAAGGTGGTGTACGGCAGCAAGAAGGAGAAGAGAGGAGGAGGAGTTTTTTTTGTTTGTTTGAGATTTGCATGAATGGGGAGAAGAGAAGTAATGAATATGCTTATAGAAAAGTGAAAAAGTGGTGAAGTGTTTGTGTGTGTATGTAGATAACCGGCCATAGGGCCTATTATTATGAAAATAATATTTTTTTTTGATTTTCTTTGTTGTATGATTTAATTAAAAGGTGTAGTAAGTATTAGTTAAATAAATGTAAGGTTTAAGGTAAAACGCGAGTTTTAAGCAAGAAATTTACGTAAACGTGAAACACAACGGAAAATGAAAATGGTGTAAATTATAATCATTGGGGAATATTATGAGAATATTCAACCACTTAAGTCACGAAGACGGAATAGATTTCTAAATACGGCTCACGCAAAGCTAAGAACAGGAAATTCTTACCAAATCGGGTAAACGTAAAATTAATGACTTTGCTTAAAAATGAAAATAGAATAAAGTTCAGAATAAATAGTAACCTTAAATACGGAATGTTACATCCTCCCCTCCTTAAGGGAGCATCGTCCCGGTGCTCGATTCCTCATTCTTGTCTTCTGATTACTCGAGAAAAGATGAGGGTAATTTCTTTTGAAGAAATCTTCTCG